>LOEQ01008881.1:14630-45084 GCA_001685075.1 Bramus lutescens | reverse complement strand
CTTTTTAGTTTCAGGAGGTCCCATTAATTAATTGTTTCTCTCAGTGTCTGTGCTGCTGGTGTTATAGTTATGAAGTAGTTCTCTGTGCCAGTGTGTTCAAGTGTACTTCCCTCTTTCTCTCCTATGAGGTTCAGTGTAGTTGGTTTTATGTTGAAGTCATTGATCCATTTTGACTTGAGTTTTGTGCATGGTGGTAGATATGAATTTATTTACATTCTTCTACATGTTGATATCCAGTTATGCCAGCACCATTTGTTGAATATGCTTTCTTCCAGTTTATACTTTTTTGCTCCTTGTTAAAAATCAGGTGTTCATAGGTGTGTGGATTGATATCCTGGTCTTTGATTTGATTCCATTGGTCCTCCTGTCTGTTTTTATGCTTCTACCACACTGTTTTCAGTACTTTAGCTCTATAGTAGAGTTTGAAGTCAGGGATGGTGATGGCTCCAGAAGTTCTTTTGTTGTACAAGATTGTTTTGGCTATCCTGGGCTTTTTGTTTTTCCACATGAAGTTGAGTATTGTTCTTTTGAGATCTGTAAATAATTTTGCTGTGATTTTGGTGGGTTTTGCATTGAATCTGTAGATGCTTTTGGTAAAATTGCCATTTTTATTATGTTAATTCTACCTACCCAAGAGTATGGGAGACCTTTTCATTTTCTTGTGTCTTCTTCAATTTCTTTTTCAAACTTTTAATGTTTTTGTCTTTCACTTGTTTGGTTAGAATTGCCCCAAAATATTTTATTTTATTTGTGGTCATTGTGGAGGGTGGTGTTTCTCTGATTACTTTCTCAGCCCATTAATCATCTGTATAAAGGAGGGCTACTGATTTTTTTGAGTTAATCTTGTATTCTGCTACATTACCGAAGGTGTTTTTCAGTTGTAGAAGTTCCTTGGTAGAATTTTTGGGGTCCCTTATGTAAACTATTATATCATCAGCAAATACTGAGAGTTTGACTTCTTTTCTGATTTGTATCCCCTTGATTTCCTTTTGTTGTCTTATTGCTTTATCTAGAAATTCAAGTACTATATCGAATCGTATATGGAGAAAGTGGACAACATTGTCTTGGTCCTGATTTCAGTGGGATCACTTAGAATCTCTCTCGATTTAGTTTGATGTTTGCTATTGCCTTTTTGTTTATTGCCTTTATTATGTTTAGGTATGTTCCTTGTATCCCTGTTTTCTCCAAGACCTTTATCATAAAGGGGTGTTGAATTTTGTCAAAAGCTTTTTCAACATTTAATGAGATGATCATGTGGTTTTTATTTTTCAGTTTGTTTATATGATAGATTACATTGATAGATTTTGGAATGTTGAACCATTCCTGCATCTCTAGGATGAAGCCTACTTGGTCATGGTGGATGATTTTTCTGATGTGTTCTTGGATTCGGTTTGTCAATATTTTATGGAATATTTTTGCATCAATGTTCTTGAGGGAGATTAGTCTGTAATTCTCTTTCTTACTTGTGTCTTTGTATGGTTTGAATATCAGGCTAACTGCAGTCTCATAAAAAGAGTTTGCCAATGCTCCTTCTGTTTCTATTGTGTGTAATAATTTGAGGAATATTGGTATTAGTTCTTCTTTGAAAGTATTGTAGAATTCTGAGCTGAAACCATCTGGCCCTAGGCTTTTCTTGTTTGGGAGACTTTTGATGACTGCTTCTACTTTCTTAGCAGTTACAAGTCTATTTAATTTTCTTTTCTGGTCTTGATTTAATTTTGGTAAGTGATATTTATTCAGGAAGTTGTCCATTTCCTTTAAGTTTTCCCATTTTGCGGAGTACAAGTTTTTAAAGTATGATGCTATGATTCTCTGAATTTCTACCATGTCTGTTGTTATGTACCCTTTTCATTTCTGATTTTCTTAATTTGGTTAATTTCTGCCTTTTGTTTAGTTTGGATAAAGGTTTGTCTATTTTGTTGATTTTCTCAAAGAACTAACTCTTTGTCTAATTGATTTTTTGTATTTTTTTGTTTTTATTTTGTTGATTTTTAGCTCTCAATTTGATTATTTCTTGTCATCTAGTCCTCCTGGGTGAGTCTGCTTCTTTTTGATTAGGAGCTTTTAGGCTTTCTGTTAGCTCGCTACTGTTGTATTTTTCCAGCTTCTTTAGGAAGGTGTTTAGTGCTATGAACTTTCCTCTTAACACTGCTTTTATTCTGTCCCATAGGTTTGGTTATTTTGTGTGGTCATTTTGATTGAATTTTAGGAAGTCTTTAATTTCTTTATTTCTTCCTCGATCCATTGGTGGTTCAGGTGAGCATTATTCAATTTCTTTGTGTTTACAGGCTAAGAAAATCATTTTCTAAAGATATTCTAAGTGAAATGGCTAATTGACAATTGTAACAAGTGTTGTGTAATTCTTTGAGCCATTAGTTATTGCCACTAGTATTTCTTTTAACTTGCCAATCAATGGAAGCTGAGAAAGAAGAACATTAGGCAAATATTATTGAAAAGAAGGAGATTGCAAGCACCGTATATAATTCTACTCCAATGCTGGTAGAATTCTCCCAAATTCTTGAGATCTTGGAGATCACATATTATACCCTTCCTTATTAGGAGTCATAAGAATATTGGGGAAACACTGAAATCTCCATGTCCAGTCCATATGGGGTCTTTTGAGTCAGACTGTAAGGAGGAAACCTGAATTTGTATTGGTTCAAAACTCTCCCCAGGGGGGCTGGAGAGATGGCTCAGCAGTTAAGTGCATTGTGTGCTCTTCCAGAGGTCCTGAGTTTAATTCCCAGCAACCACATGGTGGCTCACAACCATCTGTAATGAGGTCTGGTGCCCTCTTTTGGCCTGCAGGCATACATGAACACAGAATATTGTACATTTAATAAATAAATAAATATCAAAAAGAACTCTCCCCAAGACATTGTAATGGACAGTCTAATTGAAAAACAAATATCCATCCCATTTTAGCCTTGTCTTTCACCCACATGACTTAGTCACCTTACCATCTGGGGATATACCCAGATGGAGAAATAAGACACTTTTGTTTGAAGTTTGAATTTGTTTCCCTAATTAGGAGCAGAACAGGGGCCAGGAACTCAAAGTGCAACTTTATTTGATAGTATCAATATCTGGGGCAAAACTGTAGAGGCAGAGTTTGAGCTCTTCCCAAAGGACTTGTTTCTGTTCTCTGACCCCCTCTGATCTCCACAGCCACACCTGTGCTGCGTCCTTGGGCTTCTAGAACTCATCTTTGGCATGTTCTGAACTCAGTGATGATGATTACTAGCCCCACTTCCTTTTGATGCACAGAATGTAGAATATTTAAGTATTCAGTTAACATTGCTTCTGGGTAATGTCCTTAGATAGCTCTGATTGTAAATTGACCTTCACACTTAGCACCCCTGTTCTCCCTTCTTTTCCTCCTCTTCTTCATCTTCTTTTTTTGCTGTAATTTCACCTTTAGATATAAATCACTTTGATAATTTTTCAAGAGCAACAAGATTCCATTTATTGTAAAATATAAATACTTTTGTTTTCTTTATGATGAAACCTGTTTCCAGGTCCAATTTTGCTTCCCTGTGTTAAAAATCTTGGTTGAAAAAGATTTTGAAAATTTTTAGTTTTGTTTTTAACAAATTCAGGTTTTTTTAATATTTACCATGAATGCAGGGAAGAGGTTATATCTTCTACCATTTCTTCAAAATATTAAAATATACAGAGAAACTTTGACAAGTTACATCAAAATATTTGTACTCAGGATACATGAGCTGCTACAGGGTCTAATGCACCCACGTATGTCAGTCACTGCTGGTGCAAATGCACAGTGGGCCACAGTGGTGCCATGTATGTCGGCCACGCCGGTGCAAATGCACTTCGGGTGTTTTGGAAATAAATTTGTGTCATCTGTGCTTTGTTCTTTTCTCTGTGTTTGCAGAGTGTGAAGGGAGCATGGCCACCATTGAGGTCTTTTCATCTACATGGCACAGTGGGCCACAGTGGTGCCTTGCCTGTCCACCAAGTTTTGGTCAGCATTCTTTCCAGCAAAGATCATCGCAAACTCCTTCTGCGGAATTGGGAGGCCTGTGGCCCTGGGCTGGGGCTAATGCCTCACACAGACGAATAAACAGAGCCTAGAATTTTCCTTACTGATATAAAAAGATTTTTTTATAGAATGAAGAAATGTTTTTCACCTGAGACAAATGTGTTGTGAATAATCTGAGAGTTGGCTTTCTTTTGTCAACATGTTTTCTGCTATACAGGAAGGATTGATTTTAATTTCAAGAAACTGACCTTCACAATGACTGCCTTTAGCCTGGTGGTAGAGTTCAGGGTAGAGTATATGCTCGGCAGGCACCAGGCCCTGAGTTCAACCCCCATACCTACATAACAATAACAACAACAACAACAAATCAAAAATGTCTAGTTCTTTTGAGGTAGCCCAACCACAAAACCTTCGACCTACAGTTTATCATGCCTGCAAGATGTGTTGGGATAGAGATGAAGCAGAAATTGTGGGAGTGGCCAACCAATAACTGGTCCAGCTTCAGACCCATACCATGAGAGGGTACTCACCCCACACATTGGTTGGAGGGCCAGAGACCTAGAAGTGGAACGGGCCAGAGACCTAGGATAGAACCAAGCAAGACTGGTGGAAAAAAAGTCAATGAATCATTTCTTATTGACATTCTGCTGTACTGGTAGACTGCCGTCTAGTCTAGGAGTCAGCAGAAAGGCTTCATCTAGCAGCTGATGGGGGGCAGATGCAGAGAATTTCAGCCAAACATTAGGTGGAGCTCAGGGGATTCTGGGAAAGAGGGGGAAGAAGGATTGTAGGAGCCAGAAGAGTCAAGGATACCACAAGAAAACCCACAGAATTGCCTAACCTGGGCTCATAGGGGCTCACAGAGACTGAACCGACAAGCAGGCAGTTTGCATAGTACTGACCTAGGCCTTCTACACATGTTACAGTTCTGTAACTTGGGTCTCCTGTGGGACTCCTAACCATGGGAGCAGTGGCTGCCTCTGACTGTGTTACTTGTTTGAGGGGCCTTTTCCTCATTCTGGGTTGCCTTGCCCAGCCCTAATGGAAGAGGAGGTGCTTAGTTTCACTGCAAGTTGATATACAATGACTGGCTGATATCCATGGAGGTCTGCCTTTTTCTGAAGAGAAACAAAGGAGGAGTGGATGGGGGAGGGGCACTACGAGAAGAAGTAAGAGGGGAAACTGCAGTCAGGGCTTAAATAAATAAATAGTCAAAAAATGTCGAGGTCCGGTGCCAGCCCAGACCATAAATTATTTCTCTGGACCAGAGGGGAGTGTTAAGTTGGGAGTGTAGCCCCCAGCCCCTTGCATCCATCCCAGCCCCGAGGCCTGGGAGTTGTATTGGTCTGGACTCCAAATCCCAGCATGCCAGGTCCTGACTCCACTCCTACAGGGTATTTAAGTGAGCTTCCGAAGGAGAAACACAGGCCTTGAGTTCTCTTCTCTACTGGATGTAACTGAATTTAAGGAGGCTCCAGGTCATGTGGACAAATCACGTGATGAAGAGTCGATGGATTGGTCAAGTAGTTTCTGAGTAAATCCAGAGTAGACAAACTAATGGGCGAGAAGGCCTGTGAGAAACACAGAAACAGAGCAGACAGCGAAGGCCACCTGCGTGATATACTGTGAAAGAAGCAGAGAAACTCACAGCCAGCGGCCACTTCACTCCCTCCAGTTTCCTGAAAGTGCCTCCGTAAAGAGCACAGGGCAGGGCCAGTGAGACGACTCCATGTAAGGTGTTCCCACCAAGCCACACAAGCTCTTGGAGCTCTACACGGTAGGAGAGAACTGAATCCTCTGGGTTACACGCAAGCACACACAAGAAATAAAATAAAATGCAATCTCTGGCCTCTCTAGACCTAAGGCCATCATGGAATGCAGCCGTTCTCCCTCATAGCAACTGTCTTTGGCAAGTCTCCTGTTCTGTTGTCCTTGCTGTCATTCACACAAATTCTGTGGGAGTGTATGTTGGCCCTACTACACTCTGGTGACATCTGCCATGCCGGCAGTCTTAGAGCTTTCTGAAGACGCTGTATCCTTTGAGAGTCTGGACCAGTCTGAGCAGGAAGGATGCTGCCACCCTGATTCCAGGGAAGGTCACTGTGGGAAGCCAAAGAGCCTACAAAGACCTGCCCTAACTACTCAAGGCTCAGATCTACCTTAAACTGGAGGCCTCTGGCCGCATGGCTCCTCCCCTCTTCCCACCCAACCTAAATCTTAGAGTGAGCCCAAGTACGGGACCTTTGTACAGTTTATGGTAAGCGCCAGACACTGTGCAACCAAGTTCCACAGGATTGCTCTCCTGTATGGGGTCTGAAAGCCACAACACTGATAGACCTAAGGCTTTGCAGGTGTACCTCCACTAACATTGTTAGGACCGTTATCGGACAGTGCTTGCTGTACATGGGAAACATTCCACCAGTCACATGAGCTCACGGGGATGCCTGGGAATTCTTACAGCATCAGATTTTTGTGGCAGGTGAGCACAGATCATGCACTTTGTTGAAAGCAGATTCACAACCACAGCAGAAAGCAGATTTTGGGCAGCTCCCTGCTTGACCTAGAGAGGACCTCAGGTTAATCCCAGAAAAGTCTCTCATGATGGAAGCCCTAAACTTCCTCTAGCTGGTGCCCTTCCACTCCACGGGTGCAAGGAGTCCTTGCTGACTGGAGCTGCAGCAACAAGAGTTGTTGTCTCAAGCTTTGGAGAAACTAAGTGCAGCCTTCCAGGACACTGGCAAAAGCCCTGCTTCAGGGCCTCCCATCCCTCAGCAAGAGTACATGTTCTCTTGTATTTTCAATTTGGGCCATGTGTAAGATACTTTCACAAGCATCCATTTGCCAGGAAATCAGTTTCCCGTGTGAAAATGGTGCATAGTTCCTAGAGGCCTAGTGCCAGCACCAGAACCTGGGGGTGCTCCAGATAAGGACACCTCATCCCTGCCTTCCTGTCACTCTACTCCCCTCCTTTCACTGATGATAGTCTCTGAAGCAGTCTCCAGCAGAAACTCAAACTTCCCCAGGTCTCTGAACTTCTGAGACCAGTGTCCTCATCCCCTTTGCTCTATAGCCCATTCTGAATGCCACCATCATCCCCATCTCTTCTCCTAGGATCCACACCCTGACAGATTCAGCCTCCCAACTCCCAAGTGGCTACTGTAATAGTCAACTCACTGAGCATCTAAGAGGGAAGCTTGCCACTCCCAGACTCACAAGGAAAGCAGTGTCCACACAGAGATGGCCACACCCTAAAGAGCTAGTGTGGGAAGGAGGAGGCCAATCTGGTATGGCTACATGTCAGACCCTGGGAGCATCCTCTGCCAGTCAGAGCAGAGCTAAATTCCTTGATCCTCTTCCTTGACGCCTCCAGATCACCAGTCCCTGGCTTATAAGGCAGATATTCAAACTACCACATTGATTTTTTGAATTCCATCCGGTTATTTCTATCATTTAGAGAGATTAAGGACAAAGGGGGTAAGGCTCACCTCAATAACACTGATGAAGAACTTGTAGCTGCAGAGGTGGAGAGTGTGATTTTGATCTGGACTCGCAGTTGACACAGAAGTGGATAGTCAAGTCTGGAGAGATGGCTTAGCAGTGAAGACCACTGGCTGCTCTGCTAGAGGACCAGGGTTTAATTTCCAACATGCACATGGCAGCTCAGAAGCATATGTACGTCCAGTTCCAGGGACATTGATACCATTTCTGGTCTCTGTGGGCATGAGGCTCTCACATAATGCACAGACATGCATGCGGGCAAAGCACTCATATACATAAATGAAAATAAATAAATCTGTCTTTGAGAGACATAAGTAGTCTGTATTGTCCTGGGAGTTTAAGTGCTGCAAAAGTCACAGATATAAGAACATTGTCTTATCACTATGGGTGCAAAATATGACACAACATAATGGGGAATAAATTTATTGCCAAAAGTTAAGACTTTATTAGTTAAATAGACCAAGGGTGAATAACTCATCTATGTAACAGATGCATAATTTATAAGGAAACATGTAAAACATCTTCAACAATTAAAAATATAAACTGAGACAACAAAATATCACCATTTGAACAACTATTTGTCACTTCAGCGAAATGGCTATGACAAGATTAACTGAAAAAAAAACAACTCCGAACTATGTGTGTGTCATGTTTATAACTAAGCATGTGAACATGGACAGGAAAAGAACACAAAGATTGGACTGAGTTGGTCGGCTAGAATTGAATTTCAGCTTCATATTCTAGTTCTCCCTTGCTCCATCTTGGTATTGACAGAGCAGCTGGGGAGGGCAAGCTATAAAGTGCCAGAGAAGGCAAAGCATAGGCCCCTCCACGTGCGATTCCTGGGATGCAGGAAGCAATTCGCAATGTTGAGTCCTCAATGAGCGAGTTACTTGAGGGCCAAGGAGAAAACACCTACGTGCCCTGAGGACTGTTTCTATGGCGTCTGCATACACTCTTGACAATGTTCAGATGATTCTGGTTATAGCAATTCTACTAGTACACTTGTTCTCCATGTTCTTTTTCTCTTTCACATCAGTGGCTTCTGAAAGAATGGATGTGCTATATGGTAATATGAGTCTTTCTTATCTGATAGAATGGGCAGGCATTGAAGCCATAAAACAGGTTATGGGGAAAAAAAACCTGACTGAGGAAACAATTGGGGAAATTTGGGGAAAATACAGAAATTGTTCTTTGCCTGATTACAAAACTTGGCAAAAGAATTATAATAAAACACAAAAGAACTTGGCTATGATAATAAAGTTTATGAAAAACCTAGGGCTTTAGGGCTGACTGCATATGGCCTTATAAATCAAAACTGGAATTGTGAGGAAATTTTGAGGAAAACAATGGGAAAGGTGTGGCAATGGAGGCTCACTGTTTTAGATATACATTCATCTGTGACCCGTAAGAGCACTTTCCATTTCTGTTTGTGTACAGACACACACATATTGTCACCATGTTACATTTCCTGTATTGTCTTGCCATGGCCAGTCCACTGCCCCTGCTGTGGTGGGCTGGAACACTCTAACTCCACATCACCAGAAGCTGATTCTGCACCAGTCAGGATGAGGGTCTCTCAGATGACTTCCTGCACAACTGGGCCCCCAACTCATCTCGCCCTACACAGATCTTACTGAAGCTCAACTCCCATGCTATATGGACTCTCTGAAGTCTAGGCATTTGCCTCTAGAGAACTAAAACTTGTTTGATCTTTTCCCATAAAAAGTGTCATGTTGACTGAAGTGAGGGGTCCCTTCATACCTAGGAAGCTATAATGAGCAGATCTGTGACCCCTAAGAAGTCTTGTACACCTTAACTGGCTTCACTGGAGACAAGGGCCTTAGATGTCCAAGGTCACATATGTGGGACATCAACAGGTGGTAGTCACCACTGGAATTTTCCTGGGGAGAGCAAAAGGCATAGAAGCACAGCTGGTTTGTTTCCAGGTCATAGCCACAAACACAGAAGGAAATATAAATAAAACTTTGACATCATCACTCCCAGCCTATCCCCAACATTGACGAAAAGCTAGACATTACTTCAAGAAAATCAGCATGGTTTAAACCTCGTCAATAACATAAAAGAGTCTTGAAAACTCTGACACTCACTCTTCAAACTGTGTACTGAATATGAGCAATGATGGGTGTGTGTCCGGCCTTGAGCTCACAGGAAGCAGGGATCTCATGATATTTTGTCTTCATCAGACCCTGAAATGGTACTGCCACCCCATGTAAGGAGCCAGAAGCTAAAGCAGAAGTCCCTGTGAAGGACACCTGGGCAGCCTGACCTCTAAGCCTGATCCTAGCCGCTCAGCCCCCAGCACACAAGCAGCAGTCAGCCTCACCTCTCTGTGTGGCTAGCACAGCTCTCAGGCATTCCTGGCCTCTGTCAAAGCAAGCGCTTTGCCTCCTTATCTTCAGTATGGTCTCCATGTATCTGCCTGGGGACATTGCTATCACCATGAACAAGCATGCTGAGTGGACATCATAACCAAAATTAAGGCCGTGAAAATCAAGCACTAATGATTTATTAAAATCATACTTTCACACAAATTGAAAAGAGCCAGAAGATTAAAGAGGCTATTTCTCAGGGGAGGGGAAGTTGGCTGTGGTGCTGCTGGACTGAAATCGGTCACTCTGCGGGGAACATCAGTACTGGTGCTGTCTGCAGAGCCGATATAGATGGACAACCAGAGGAAAGAGGGATGGCAGGGCCATTCTCTGGGGAGCTGGACCCACTGCTCTTAAGGTAAGGTGTATGAAAGTTGCTCGGTGTCTCCTGTTGTGATGAGACCCACAGAAACCACAGCTATTATTGTTGTCCTGGCTCAAATCTGCTGTCATGTCTGGTCTCAACAGTAGAGGTATCATGGAATCTTCTGGTGGTGTTTGTGCTCTTTGACTCTGGAGCACAAGTTGGTTCTGGCTCCAGATGACTGGCTTCACTGCTGGTTATTGCTCTGGATCTGCAGATGTGTGGCTCCCCAGGTCTAAGGATAGAGACAGATGTGCTGCAGATGCAAGCACTGGAGGTACAGTTAGAGACAACACACCCAGGATGAGACCACTTCCTCATCCTTTCCAAACACAGAGGAGACCATGTTTGTTGGGAATCCCCGATCCTATCCTACAAAAGGAGATGTGGTCAGACTAGGGTCCAGTGACAACTCCTGCAAACAGGAGCCTCTCAAGTGTCCCCCAGCACACCAGGTACTGAACATACCTCACAGGATGTCAAACACCTACCTGAGACTTCTTCATCCTTGGCCTCTGTTCCAGTGGCCTTTTGTTCCTCCAAATGAGTCAGGAGCATATGGACACGAAGAACAAGGTCTGAGTAGGGCATATGTACAATCAAATAGTTCTTCATCTGTTTCACAATGGACAGAGCTGAAGTCTGGCAAAATTCCTCAGGTTTCTTGTCCATCCACGTGTCCAGAAAGGTACAAATGGTCCTAGGGAAGAGTATAGACAACAAAGTTAGTTGCCTGGACTTTCCTTTTCAACTCCCTAATGATTCCCTCCAGTGAGGCCTGCAAGGAAGATGTCCAGCCCTTATGCACATGAGTACAGTGAGCAGGGTTGTGAGGTCCTTGTGAACAGGGAGCTGCACACAGCCTTTCTCAGGGCTCTAATGGAGGACAGCGGACCAAACCTGCCTAGCATGAGTCTCACAGGGGCCCCTGAGGACAAAGGTTTCCCACATCTTCCCACTTGCAAGGACACTGCCCATGCAATTCTCCCCACCATGCACAAATGCTTACACGTCAGTGTGGGAGTAAACACTTGAAGAAGTTGACACTCAAGCATCAGCCTTCCCTTACCCTGGGTACACAAATGACCCCTCTGGAGAGACAAGGCCTTCCTCCTGTTGTAAAGTCCACTTACTTCTTTACCCGTTCATCCTCTTCACAATAAGGGCGGAAGTGTTCATACCTAGAGGAGACCAGAAATGACGTCACCTGTAAAGCCTTTTAGCAGGTCTGCCTGCTAAAAGACATCTTGGGGCCAGGCTCATTCCTGGAGAGAAATGGAGGTACAGTTCTCTCTGCTCTCAGGATTATTGGCTCACCTACACAGTAGGTGCTTCAGAAATGTTTGCATATGGGTGAACACAAACATCTCTCTCTAGACCCTTCAGGGGACACGGAGTCCCTCAAATTATTCTCCGTGGGTCTCCATTCAGTACACATTCAACTCACTACACTAGAACCTTCTTTACAAATGGGAAAATGCTTTGACCAAAGCATCTAAAAATCAGGGTCAGGGAGCTTCTTCAAGGTTCAGGGGACACCCACATTCATTACAGTCCCAATCTAGACACCCCAGTCCCTAGAGCCTAGCCTGCAGGAAGCATTTTCTGACTTCATGCCACTGAGTCCTACAATACTCTAGAAAACAAGTAGACTCAGATAGAGGCAAAGTGCTTCCTAGAACCAACAGGAGGATCTGAGGCCTCTGGTCTTGGAGGTGGCACTCACCGCTTAAACATCAGGTCCAGCACCTGCTGGGTAGTGGCAAACCTTCGGTAGGTGTACAGGAAGGCAGGGACAAAGAAGAAGTCCCCACCCTGCAGGGAAGGTACCAGGTGGTTCACCAACTTTTCCACCATGTCTGCACTGATGCGGGACTCTGTACAGCGCTCCTTCAGGTTCTTTGGGGCAGACTCCTCAACCTGAGGAGAGATCATGGGGGATACTTCAAGCAGGTACAGGACTGCAGGTTCTGATTGGTTAATATCACTTTAAGTTTTCCTGAACCATTACAATGCCAAGCACCCCAAGTGAAACCTAAGGAAGATCTCAGATTTCAGAGTGGTTACCTGGTCCGTATGTTCCTGACCCTGGCTGCCCTGGGTCAAGTTTGTTTCCTTCCTACCAAATGGCCAGAGGCGTTGGAGGCAAGAACGGATCCGCTGTCTCCAGACACCACCATGGCCTTCACTGTTGTCCTTCTTGAGGCCTGAGCCTTGAGTAGTCTGAAGGCAGCAAGAGAACATTCTGCTCTCTCTAGGATCTCAAGGACAAGACCATGCTAACCTGATCCTCGGCAGTTGGCTGTCTGGGTATGAGGGTTCTGGACTGTTAGGTCCTTGTCAAGGAAGTGAGGTCACTTCCTGGAGACCACTTACCTGAGTCTCCTCACACAGGCTTTCCCAAAAGACTCTAGGACCTACCCTACCTCCCAGGTGCAGCACTAGCCACGGTTACACAGGTGCTTCCCATTCAGTGCTCCCAGGGACGTCGGGTACAGGCAGCCCCACAGCTTTGCGATCTGAGACCCTTCTGTTGAACTGCATCTGTTACTCTATTCCTAAACTCGCCCCTACTTGCTCTAAGCCACCATCAACCCTAGCTTGTTTTCCTGCTTCTGTTATTTTGTGTGTGCTCTGTGTGTAATGTGAGCACATATGTACATGTGCCAGACACCGGCCTCACAATGTCATTTTCTTTGCACAGAGATTGTCTTGCCTAGTACCACTTTCTGCCCCCATGACCATCCCAGGCCTCCAGTCCAGAGGGCTGTAGCTCTCGTGAACAGCTGGCTCAGCCACAGGCACAGCCTACAAAATGGATGCTACACCCACACTGCTCCCTGGCTCACTCATCCTCTACTGTTTCTGCTTGAATTCTTGTCCTGACTGTCCTCTGTGATGCACTGTGACCTGTCACCTTCAATAAACCGTCTCCTTCCCTAAGCTGCTTTTGGTCATGGTTCTTGTCCCAGCAACAGTATGAAACTCAAACACCACAATTTCTTGTCACTGTCCTCTGTTATGTGGCAGCCAAACTCTTCTGTAGCTCCTTGTGTGGCTCACTCCTTGGTGTCCCATCTCTTCCTCTTTGCACAGTATTTTATCTTTGCCTGTGGTCCAAGGAGTCTCTGCTCTAGAGTCAACCAGCATTCATCCCCTGGTCAACCCACTCATTCACCAAGAGGATCTGGGTCAGTGTTTAGCAAGTTAGTGATCTGATGAACCAGCATCGTGTGCTTTTGTTGGGACGTCGCAGGGAACTATAGAGTAGGACAGTGTATAGTGATTGAAATCTGTGTGCTTTGTCGAAATGAAGTGCAGCTGTGTCCATTCTTGCTTTTCTCCTCTTTGCAAGGTGTTCATTGTTTCTGTTACAGACTCCCTCAGCTCTACACACCTAGGGATCGCTGAAGTTGCCATCTTTATTCTGAATGTTTGCCTGCACAAGAGACAGTGCAGGAAAGACACTGCAGAGAGATCCAGACAGGAGGCCTGGAGCCTTCAGCAGCTCTTCCCAACTTCCCAGATGTTGATCCTCACCGCTGCCCCCATGTGGAGGAAAAAGACACAGTAGATGAAAGTTTCCTTTGGTGCACTTTAATTATTTTATGAATAAAATTGTCTGAATGATAAATTTCACTGGGATAAAAGCAAGTTATGAAAAACTTGATGAACAAGTAAGAAATGAATTTCAAAAGAATATAAAGCTTTAATAAATATCTGAAATATCTGATAAAATATCTAAAATCTACAAAAATGTTTTTGAGAAAATGAAGTAGTCTATAGACATGGAAATACTAGGTTCAAGAGGCACAGATTTTTTTATTAAGAGGTAATTCTCACGTGGCAGCGGTGGCGCACACCTTTAATCCTAGCACGTGGGAAGCAGAGACAGGTGGATCTCTGTAAATCTGAGGCCAGAATGGTCTACAAGAGCTAGTTTCAGGACAGGCTACAAAGCTACAGAGAAACACTGACTTGATAAGAAAAAAAGAAAGGAAGAAAGAAAGAAAGAAAGAAAGAAAGAAAGAAAGAAAGAAAGAAAGAGGTTAATTGCCCTGAGAATCGTTCAACAGCAGGACCTTTGGATGTGTTTTGTCCATAATGGTCCCAACATTTCCAAGGAAATCTGCCAGTTGAGCTCAGGGGCACAACACTTGACTGCTTTGAAAAGGGGCTACTATTTGATGTCCAGAGGATTTTTTTTAAGTCATATGTAACTGAACGTGTTCAAGAATTGTCAAAATAGTCCTGAAAAAGAACAAGTTAGGAGTGAGAGTGATTTCAACATGTATATATGATAATCAAATAGTGTGTTGGATTAAAGGACATCAAATATATCAAAGGAATAGAATCACAGATGCTACAAGAAGTCTCTACACATTAGTGATCAGACCACTTTCGGAGAGGCCACAGTGGAGACTGACCAGTTTGTCAGCATGTGAATAAGCCCATATCTGTACAAAAAGTGAAAGACAATCTGTACCTCACACCACACACAAAGTGAACTCAGATTATATGTAGATCCACACATGTAAAACCACAAAACTTAGAAAAACTACATGTGGCAGCACATTCTTTTGATCCCAGAACTTGAGAGGCAAAAGCAGACAGATGTTGTAAGTTTAAGGCTAGTCTGGTCTACATACAGAGTTCTAGGCCAGCCAGGCTCCAAAGGAATACCCTGTCTAAAAAACTAAAAAACATCTAGAAGAAAGCACAGATGTAAAGCTTTGTAGTCTGGTAATAGATGGAATCTTTACTCTGACATAAAACACCAAACCTCATGAGTGAAGAAACATGTGCAAATGTTTTTAGGCTGGACCTGACAAGACTTGATACCTGGTCAATAGTTGTATGGATGTGTGGGTGTAACCAAACACATTCTAATTGGGCTAAGTCCCACTCTATAAGATGGAACCCTTGTCCAGCACCATTATCCATGAGCTTGTGGCTAGATAAATCAAGAACCCAAGGGGAGAATCTACTACTAGTTTTTGCTAAATTAACTCAGTATCAAACTGACCAGTAATGACTATGCTATAAACATAGATGAGTGCGTATCTCCACTTTCATCAAAGAAGCTTCTTTTTGCAGTAAATGACAATTAACATTGAACCTCACAACTGTTGTGGGCTATTTGTACAATGTCTGCAGATATTTTGCTGTGATTGCTGTAATAAAAAGCTGAATGGCCAATAGCTATAGGTGGAACTTCCTGGCAGAGAGAAAGAATGCTGGAAAGAAGAATGTCAGTGTTGCCAGTCAGAGACAGAAAGAAAACAAGAGGTTCAAGATGGAAAAGAGGTAATACCACGTGGCAGAACATAGATTAATATAAATGTGTCAATCTGAGTTATAAGAGCTAGTTGGGGACAAGCCTAAGCTAAAGAGCACACTTTCATAAGTATAAGTCTCCAGGTCTTTATTTATGGGCTCACGGTGCAAAGATAGTCAGACAAGAAAATTTACTACAAATGTAACCCATGGTCTAGCACGTAAGTCTACATTAGGGTCTCAAAAAACTGAAGAAGAATAAAAAAAAGACTCAGTGCTCGCAGCATACAGAGTCGTGGCTCTAAGATGCCCTGCTACTGAGAACTTGAATCATGCTTTTGAGTAGCAGACAGCGCAGTATTGGGTAGCAGAATGACTAAGTAGAAATGCCTACTACAGCATGCACTCAGAAGCTTCCCAGAGCTGGGCTGAATAGACTGGCACCAGGCCTGGGCTGGCAGGCATGAGGCTGCACTCTCACCGACCTGAAGGGGGCAGAGTTAGTCGCTAGACTCTGTGCTAAGTGAAACTGTCTGCAGAGGGCCAAGCCACCAATTAACAACTTAAGGTTCCTGTCCTGCAGTCAGAGAGCACTGAGAGTGTGCAGCTGCACACATGCAGCTCCGTCCAGGCTAAAGCCCTCAACAGTTACAGTGTGCAGCTGCACACAAGCAGCTCCGTCCAGGCTAAAGCCCTCAACAGTTAAACAGTGTGCAGCTGCACATATGCAGCTCCGTCCAGGCTAAAGCCCTCAACAGTTACAGTGTGCAGCTGCACACATGCAGCTCTGTCCAGGCTAAAGCCCTCAACAGTTACAGTGTGCTTAAAAACTGTGCTTAGATGTCGGAGGGAGAAAAGAGAATGAGTAGAAACTGTCATTAAAAAATAAATGAATGGTTAGTAATAATAGTGTCTTTAAAGGAAGAGTAAAGTAATATAAAAGGGAAAATACACATAAAGTTGGAAAACACACAGGGTATCTGGATCCTGTATGGTGCTTTATTAACTTTGGATCTTTTAAAAGCTAATGAACAAAAAACAAAATCTGCTGAGAGACATTTGCTCATGGAAACTTATCAATTAAACCAAACTACATATTTTAAGGTTGTCTTAACTTCAGAATGAAAGTAAAAAAGTATGTTGTGTTGGGGGATGGGTTTTGCTTTTGTTTCCACAGTAAACCAAACTACGGATTTCTTCAAAGTTAATAAAGTTCAGATTTGTTTAGGGAAGACCTCCTAAAAATCTTGACTATAGATATGAAGAAAAAAACAGCAAGAAAAACAACAATACAGGTGACATATATGCTGACCCCTCCACATGGGATCAGCTCTGAGATGAGATGAGCCATGATAAATCCTGTAGGCTCCAGAGTTCCCATGATTAATTATTACATGTCATCCTTTAATATGGCATGGATAAAGCTTTGATTATACAGTCTGAAAAAAATTATAAAGTAAACAAATGCCTTTTACTTGTTCAAACATAAAATAAGAGAATCTTCTTTAGCTGACTTGTGCACCCTACACATTCCATACTGTGTTAATACAGATATATATGTTGCTTTTAATAGTTTGTATGTTTCCAGAAAAAAGGACCAGACACCCATGAAAAAGTAGCCCAGGTGATCCAAACTTTCAGCATGATTCTCTTGCAGTAACCTAAAATTCTGTATCCAGAACAACTTCAAAGTTGCCAACTGAGATGGTCAAGCCTCACAGACTACTCAAGCCAAAACTTAACCCTACACTTTTCTACCACACAGAGACAAAAAAAACTACAGCTATCTCTTCCCAAGAACATGACCATTGTTCTAATTTTCTCAGGATCCCCTAGAAATGCTGTTGATCCAGACAATAGGAAGCAGTCTAGAGAACACGGTGCTCATGTCCCAAGAGGTGGGGGTGGATAGTATTTGATCATTGAATGGTTGGTTATCATCATTTAGGGTTACAAGTTGTTGGTCATGGTCAGGGGAAAAGGTGAGCAAAGATTAGATTCAGGCATCTCCTTCAAAAAAAAAAAGGTAATATGGTATAAAAATGATGGGATAAAAAGGTACATTGTTGGGTGTATTTTTAAATTAGAAAGCAACTACTAGCTTCAAATATTTTACATTGGCATGAATTTTTGTATTTTGATACAAATTTAAGGTTATTTTTGTTATACTGTTTGTATGATTCTATTCTTATTTTTGGTTTTTGGATTTTTTAATATTTTTATTGATATAATTGAGCTCTACATTTTTCTCTGCTCCCCTCCCCGCCTCTCCCCTCCCCTTCAACCTGCCCCCAAGGTCCCCAATCTCCCAATTTATTCAGGAGATCTTGTCTTTTCTACTTCCCATGTCTCTCTTAGGGTCCTCATTGTGGTCTAATGACCCTACCTAAGACCCTAAGCAATAGAGGAGAGGTGGCCGATCTTGACTTGCCCTGTAATAAAAGTGATGATTATCTTAAATATCATCATAGAACCTTCATCCAACAACAGATGGAAACAGAGGCAGAGACCCACATCGGAGAACTGGACTGAGCTCCCAAGGTCCAGTTGAAGAGTAGAAGGAATATGAGTAAGGAGGTCAAGACCATGAGGTGTTCATCCACTGAAACAGTTTACCTGAGCTGGTGGGAGCTCACCAACTCCAGCTGGACTGGGAAGGAACAAGTATAGGACTAAGCTAGTCCCTCTGAATGTGGGTGACAGTTGCATAGAGGGGGCAGACTGAGGGGCCACTGGCTTTTTGGGATCCTACTATCTTTGAATGTACACCTTGCTCAGTCTAGATATGGTAGGGAGGGCCTTGGACCTTCCACAAAGCAATGTGCCTTGACCTCTCTTAGGATTGGAGGGGGTGGGAGGGGGTGTGGAGGAAATAGGAGGAGGGGAGGGAAAGGGAATTTGAATTGGCATTAAAAAAAACTTTAAAAAAGGAAGCTCTTGCTGTAGACAGGTTCCCCCACATGAATCATAATGTGCTTTTACCATTTTAAGCTATTAAATGAAAATGTAGAACTGTAAATTTCACAGAGTTCAAGGACATCAAGGTCTGTAGCTTGAGAGTCTAGCACAGGTAAGTTCTAGAAGGAGGAGGTGATAGACACATGTCTGAAAACTTTCTTTCTTGAGTTCATGGGGATCAGTGGCAGGGTCTCACACATGCTAGGCAGGGGCCGGACTACTGGGCCTCTTCCTGAAAGTTAGTAGATATCCCTGTGCCAGGCTGTTGCTGAATAACAGCAAGGGTGCTGCCAAGGGTCTTTCAGAGCAAAGTCTCCAAGGGTCCTTCCCTTTCTTGCTGTTACACAGGCTCTTTGCTCTCCTTTGCAAGAAGAAGTAGGGCTGTGACCTGCCTTGATCCTGAATCTTTAGGAAGGATCACAGGGTTCAGGCTTACCACAGTAAGTCCACATTGAATGTTAGACTGATGCATGGAAGGGTGGCAGTTAATGTTCACTGGAGACTTGAATGCATTTAGGAAACTCCAGGATATGGGTGTGCACAACCAAGTGTGTATCCTGTGGTGGTGGCATGTAAGGAGGTTCACTGATTAGGGCACACCCACGCTGGATATGCACAGCAGTGTCCCTCAGGCTGGGGTCTGGGCAGAATCAAAGAAGAAAGCCAGCCAAGTACCCTAATCTCTTCTGCTTCCTGACTGAGTGTGGTGTGAACTGCTCAGGAGCACCTGCCCTCCTTGTCATGATGGACTCAGGCCCTTGAAGCTGAGAGACAACTTGGTTTTCCTTACGGTGCTGCCGGCAAGTACTCAGTCACAGCAATGATGGTGCCAGCTGCAACAACACTGAAGATTTGGAGAGAAAACTGAGCCTTTCAGTCCGTGAAGAGAGGGATTCAGGATCTCTTTTTCTTCTCCTCTTTTACTTATACACACAATGATTAACACAGTACATAAAACACTATCAGTACCTTGTACCGTCTTAAAATAAATTCCCAACTTAAAATAAAAGACCAGGATCCATGAAAGAATTCTAGTAGACTTTAAAATAACTAAACCAATGTTTCTCAAATATTACACAAAATAGTAAGGGTAGCTATTCCTCTAAACCCTTTTTATGAAACCAGTATTGTTGACGTATTTGGTCAGTACAATAAATAACCAGACCAGCTCAAGAACAACAGATATAATTTAATAATTGAAAAAGGGGGGAACTCACGCTTCAAGAGTGGAAGGTCCGAAATCCAAAATGATCTGGTGAGTACTGCGTAGAGAGAGCGTGCGCGCCTACCTACCCGGATTTTTCTACCTGGGCTACAGGCAGCTACACCCTAACCAGATGTGATTGGTTGAGCTTCCCCATCACAGATTTGACCTGATCCCAAAGTCAGATGAAGAAGGGAAAAAAGGAAAATTATATACCTATCTTCTGATGAACATAGATGTGAAATCTTTTATGAAGGAGCTGGAGGGGAAGGGTCAAGCAGTTATGTGGTGGACTCTGCAAGCTCTACTGCTGGTAGAGAAAAGAACTATGAGTGAGCGGCAAGAAGGAAAATTCAATTTAACCAGACTTAGTCGATACTGATTCAAAATTCTGGAGTCTGATACCAAGTCAATTTATTTTAAACATATTTTAATCCAGTACAATTTTGGAGAAAAAGTTTCCTGGCAACAATTATCCCAATTCATGTGCATGATAATGTTTATGATATGACTACATCAAAACTCTTTTGCAAAGTACATGTGACCTCTGCCATGAAGATGACTTCTACACTATAGCTTAAGAGCCTAGGATCTGGTGTGGTCTCTGACCAAAATAGGCTATGAAGATTATGTCAGCAGGCTATGAAGATGATATGACTTTTCCCATGATGTCTCCCCTAAGGATGGGTTCTGTTTACTGAGAAACAAAACTAAAGATAAAGGTCTAGAGGAAGTCTGGGCTGAACATTCTGGGGGATTTAAGAGAGGTCTGACTCTACAGATAGAAAAGATCATCTGATCATTAACAACATCCACTCCCAGCCTTCTGGGTAGAAAACAGGTATTCATTTCCTCCACTGAGAAACAACCTTCCATGATTAACATTCTTGACTTCCCCAGTTCTTCTCTGTGAGTACTTGTGCCTTCTAAACAGTTAAACAAGCACAAAGTCTGGTTCCCAGCATTTGTGTCAGATAACTCACAACCACCCTTAACTCATCTAGAGGAGATCAAACACCCTCTCCTGAACTCTGTGATGACCTGCATTTATGCATACATAACACACACACATACACACACAATTAAAAATACAATAATTTTTGGTGTTTTTGAGACAGGATCTCTCTATGTAGAACTGGTGGTCCTGGAGCTCACTATATAGAGACCAGGTTGGCCTCAAACTCACAGATATACCTTCCTGTAGGGCTCATTGGCAGCTAAGATGGTGCTGAAAGGAAATCAGACAGGCAGACCCTGAGTTGTTTACAACAAGACCTGCTTAGACATCAGAATCAGACAAGATGATGTCAGCGCATGGATGCTAGAGTAAATGCAGGCTATCTGAGCACATGATAGGGTGACCTTTAAAATGGTTGGCTGACTCCTTTTCCTCCACCACCACGACCCTGCAATTCTTTGCTTTAAAAGATGTTTACTGTGCAAAAATAAACAAGTTCCTGACTCGCCACTGCATCTGACTGTCTCCAGGATTGAGGAAAGCTGGGAAATGGGTGAGCAGCACACTCACCTTTCCTAGGACCCAGCTCATCCTCATCTGGGTGGGCTAAGGACCTGCATCTGGCACCCAATGTGGGGCTCAAAGAATAACATTTCAGCTGAGGCTAAGTGGTCTATCAAGGTAAGTGAAACCCTTAGTATGGGTAATTCCATTTCACCCAAAGAAGAGCTGGTCTTGAAGGCCCTGCAGCTCATGCTTAAGTCGAGAGGTCTTGAATTATCCAATAGTAGTGCTGTCAAGACCTGGGACACTATTATTACCCTGGCTTCCTGGGTCTCCAGCTCCAACCTTTTCTCCATACTACCTGGGCCCAGGTGGAGAAGTTAGCCATAGAAAGGCAAAAACATTTTGGTATTGCACCACCCCTGGGGTTCTATCCCACCATGACCCTTAGAGCATCCTTCCACCCGGACACAATATTCCTCCCCCTCAGAGGCTCACAGAGGGAAAGAGGATAGTGCAGAGCCCAGGAGAGACAAAAGAAAACACAAAAGACAAAGAGGAAAAGGAATGGACCAGATTAGACAGGGAGTGCATTAACCAAACTGAAGTGCACACTGTGGAGGTTAAGACAAAAGTAAAAGTCACTCCTTCTGATTCTTGCTCCCCAAAGGATCCTGGGCCCCTACCTTAAGGGACTGGGGAGGGAACATCGCCCTATGCAGCCTTGTGGACCTGTATGACCTGAACTCCTATGACCAGCCTTCTATCCAGGGACAGGGATGGGAGAGGTGACCTATGCAGAAGCTTATCTTGTTAAGGAGGGATCACAAGGGGACTCAAATCTCAGGCCGTGAATGCCGCCCCCCCACACGCTAATCCAGTTAACTTGGCCCCTAGAATGGTACCCATGGGAGATCAAAGATCTCAAAGAGCTTGTTTAAGGAACATGGCTCTACTCTCTTGTTTGGGGAAACTGACTGCATTCATCACATCTCAGCTTTCCTGTGAGCCAGAAGAAGGCTGGGGCATGTTAATAGGAAGCAGTGGTGACCTTATTTATTTTTGCTTTCTGGGCAAGGAGATGATACAGTTCCAGAAGTGAACCCTCACTACACCCAAGGTACCTTCTGTGTGCCCTGGGCTTGTGTACACAGAGCTGGCACTTCCGTTGTTGTGGGCTTGGGTTGGTTTTATTTTTAGTTTAAATTGGTAATTTTTATGCTTCTCTTCAAGGCTCGCTTAAGTATAAATTTGTTTTTTTTAACATTTGGAAAATTAAAGAACTCATTTTATAAAAAAGGGGGGGTCTCAAAGAGCTCCATAAAGCGGTAACTGAGGAGGATGGCCCAAACTGCAGGACATTGCCTACCATTCACGTGTCCCAAAGGACTGGTTGAATGTGGCCAAAGTGGTCTTCACTGGCTTTCAGTTCATCAATGGGTCCTTCTTTAAAAATGAATGCAGGATATAGGTGGAGGCCAACCAGCAAGCCCATCCCGTGATACCGATCACCTATGCTATGCTGGTGGGGTCAGAGAAGGGATATTCCACTGGGGTGCAGCAGGCAATGACACCTGGCTTATATCGTGATTAGGTGAGACAACCCTGACTTAATGCATGGTACAAACTGAATGAAGGATGGACCCACTGAGTCCCCCCTAGCCAGGGTGAGGCAGAAACCCTGTGAGTCTTTGCTGGACTTCAGAGACTGGGTCCAACAGAGTGTCTACCATAAATTACTAACAGGAGATCTCCAGAACCAATCTGTGAAGTTGTTAGTTTGCGAGAGTGTGAACGCAGACCTCTGCATGGCCTGCACAGGACTGAGGGAAAGTTCCCTGAGCAGATGGGTAGTGGCCTCCCAGGATGTAGGTACACACAGCATTGATCTCAATCACTGGCCCTGTCCCTACAAGCCCAGACATCAGCAATGACTGAGGCTAACACCCAGGCATTAGTGGCCCAAGGTCAAGGAACTTCGAGGTCTTCTGGGAGAGGGACCTGTTTTAAATGTAGGCAGGAGGGGCATTTTAAGAGAGAATGCCCACAATACTCTCCCACCCCCTGGCTGGGGGGGGAACTAAAGCCACCCCACACCCCCTGCCCTAGATGCAGAAAGGAGTATCATTGGAAAAGGGATTGCAGGTCCAAATTTGATCAAGAGAAATTGCCTTTAAACTAGAGGAGAGGAGTCCTCCAGCCCCTTCAACTCAAGGAGGAACCCCCTCCAAAGGGGAGGCCAGGGAAAGCTAGGCTAGCTAGACTGTCCCCCTGGTGGAGGGACTCCATCCTGACATGAGTGTCTTCATAAGCAAAAAAGGTTCCACTGTCTCATTGACATGGAAAGCAGATAGAACAGCGCACTGAGAGGAAGAGGTACCTCCTGACTAGGTGGAAGGCAACTCCCAGCCCAAGGAGTCACCCTCATGAGGTGGAATAGCCTGGATAGGGAGCAAGGAAAGATGCATCCCTGGTTGCCAAAAACCTCATAGCCAACCTCTTGGGACAGGACATGCTAGAACAAATGGACGCTGTGGTCACCACAGACCATCAGGCCTTTTATGAGGACATGTTAGATGAAAAAAGGCATGGATGGGGCTTAAAGGGGGTCAAAGAGAAGGATTTTTTTCAACAACTGCCGGAATGAACCCAAAAAGCCCACTCAGGCATACTTCCAATCACTGCCCCCTGGGTACCCCTTATCAGGTGGAAGCTGGGAAGCCCCATTTAGGTGGAACAATTGCCATTAATCACACCCAAACTTACGGCACTCCACCTTCTGGTAGAAGAACAGATAACCCCTTGGACATATATGCCCTTCCATGAACCCTTGGAACATGCTGGTGTTTGTTATTCCAAAGGCATCTGGAGCCTGGCAGATGCTTCAGGACTTACACAAAGTAAAGGAGAGAATGGAATTAGTGGCACTCCTTTAAGGGGCATGCCCTGGACCACCACTATACCCTCAGAGAATACTCTAGTTATAATTGATATTAAAGTCATTTTTTCCTCTATGTCATTACATCCAGATGACTGTGAAAAATTTGTCTTCTCTATTTCTTCCCTTAATTTTTCCCAACCTGAATAGATAATACTTCCCCCAAGAGATGGCCAATAGCCTATCCTTCTGCCAACAATACCTTACTACACTCTTGGGGCCTGTGCTGGACTCTGATACCTCTCTTGCCCATGCCTATATGGATGATATAATCTTGGGGCACAGGAACCCTATCTATCTGGAGGGACTTTTAACCCAGGTCCTCACAATACTTAGTAAATAAGGATTTATTGTAGCCCCCAATAAGGTCTAAAAGGTACCCCCCTTTAAGGTACTCAGGTCTCATCTGTAGTGAGCTGTGAGATGCTGCACCTTAAAGATGGCGCTGGCTTCCGCCTTCCACGATCCCAAAAGCGAGTGCTCACTGTGATAAACAACTCCATATTTGGCTAAGGCCAAGATCATGCGATGATCATCAGCTGCTTGCATTTGCGTGGACCTATGGACAGGGCCCACGTGGCGATCCGGGGTTGGTGGCCCTGGCCTATTTAAGGGCTGGGAGAGGCTAGCCCGGGGAGAGAGAGTCCATTGTTAACAAGGACCTGACTAAACTGCTTGCAAGAAGAGTTCCAGTGTTGCATCATCCTTGCTGGTCGAGGCGGTCGCGACATTCATCTTACCTTCACTCAAGCCAGTCCCCTTAAACCCTTGATGGATATTCCAAAGGGACAATTGAATCTTGATTTCAAAACACTGGGGTCAATTGAACCCTAGACCCGAAGTCAAACTTTTATGGAAGGACCCTTTGATGCAACAGTGGAGAAGACCAGACTCCCTAATCACCATGGCTAGAGGGTTCAGATGCATCTTCCCCGTAGGGGAGACAGCCCCAATTTGGCTTCTGACTAGGAATCTTAAATTCCTACCATTTTTCCTCTATATAGAAAGATGCTCAGGCTGGAGAGATGGCTCAGTGGTTAAGAGCACTGCCTATTCCTTCGGAGGTCCTGAGCTCAATTCCCAGCAACCACATGATGGCTCACAACCATCTATAATGAGATCTGGTGCCCTCTTCTATCTGATGCTCTCTTCTGTCATGATGGCATACATGCAGATAGAGCACTCATATGTATAAATAAATATTTTAAAAAAAAGAAAGATGCCCAAGGACAAATTGACCAACAAGGAGAAAAAAATGGCTATGGTGGTTACAGCTCATTTTTAAAAGGGAGAGAGCCAAAAAGATAATAGTTAACCACCCCCAAGGGCACCCAGCCCTTGAGAACCTCTTATGTTCCCTAACAATTGCAGATGGCAGTATTCCAGATGTTGGTTGTCCTGACCCTCTTGGTTCTGGCTGCAGCCCAGAGGAACCAACACCAACCTCAGCTAGTGTCCTGGGTGGTGATCAGTGTTGTCAATGGAGAGATCCTCAATAGTACCAAGAATGAAGTCATTCCTCAGACCTGGTGGCCCGATCTCTACTTCAACTTTTGTGACCTGGCCAGAGGATCTTGGGACATTGGGGACTGGACCCCACTTCATAAAGGCAGCCCGAATGTGGGGGTCCAAGAGGATGCAACTTGCCACACGTGTCCAATCCCCAGTATCCGGGCTGCTCACACGTCCTAAAGAGAGCAACCATAAGAGACACTGACTTATATATATGCCCTGAAAGTAATCAAACTGCCACAGATATTTCCAACTGTGGTGGGGTGGAGACTTAGTACTGTGCCCAATGGGGATGTGAAGTGACTGGGGCAGGCTATTGTATCAAACATAATGGGCTCATCATTGTTTACTTCCCAAACTTACTAAAATCTCCTATATAGTCAATGTGTTTCATACTTATGTAACCCTGTTCATGTGACCTTCACGGAGGAAGAGAGAGAAATAACCAATTGGGAGGTTAGCAGGATGTGGGGGCTCTGGTTGTATCAAAGGGGATATGACCAGGCACTGCTCTTTTCTATCCAGAGGTCTATCAAGCTGATACAGGGCCCACAGTTGATAGGGCCCCCACAACCATGGCCACCCCCCACTCAGGGGCTCCCTTTTCCCTCTCCCCTCCTGGGATAGGGACTCCTTACTCTATACCTGTGCCATTGGAGGGGAAGGACTTAATTTTATCCACTATGCATTTAGCTTTTCAGGTGCTAAATCTTACTGACACCGCCTTTTTATGAGGCCTCGGGTATTAGAGGGGGATACCTTGTTGAGGACTCCCCAAGCAAATGCAGATGGGAGGATCCATCTGAGACTCACCCAGCCAGACTAATTTTCCCATTGGATATGACAAACATGACGTGTGTCTTGGCTAAGGGTGCATCCAAACCCAACTAGGGAGAATGCCATATCTTTAACCAAACCCAGGGAAAATGGTTGGTGCGTAAGGAACATGGTACTTTTTGGCTCTGCCATCAGACTGATCTGACCCATTGTATATCGCTAGAGTTAATGCTACAATGGACTGACGCTTTCACTATGGTAACACTGCTTCCCCATGTACTGTATCATTCAAATGAAGAGATGATGATCCATTCCTGCAGTAGAGTATGGAGGGAACCACTGATGGTTTTGGCTATAACTAACCTCTTAGGGCTGGGGGCTACTGGGGTTGGTTTAAGAGCAGCTTCCATGGCACTCCAACAAAGAGGGTCCTAGGAACTATGGATGCAGATAGATTCCAACCTAGATAAGGTGGAAACTTCCATTAGATTTTGAGTGACTACACCGAGTGGTCAGCATAAAAACAGCATTCTTCCCCAAGTGCCTGGCATAAGCCTCTTGCTGTAAAAATAAAAGATCCAGTCCTAGCCTGTTTTGTAGTGAGACTTGCACTAGGGAATCAAGGGACTTTTATAAATATCTCCTTATGTAGGATGGTGGATTCTCAAGACTACCTCCTGCTTATTTGTGGGCATCATCTGGGGGGGGGCAACTTGAGCAAGCAGGGTGCTGGTCACATCCTGGGGTAGCTGGTCTCTTTGCCCCTGTCTGGTGGTTGTGGTATGGAAATGTCTGGTGTCTCTTACACCTGTTTCAGGTATTGGCAGAATAGAGGAGAAAGTTAAGTTTAGGGGGGGAAAAATTAGGACCAGGAAATTGAGAGGGGTGTTTCTGACCTGCTTAAGGTGGACCCTTTAATTAGGTTCCCTGGAACTCACAAGAACTTTCGGGTTTATGAAAACATAAGTTTTAAACAGCAATACATTTATATCAGAATGACTTGACAGGTATTTTTTGCACAATGAAAAATATTTTTAAGACTATGGAAGACAGCGTGAGAGAGAAATTTGATTAACTTGTATTTGTCTTCACACCTTTATAACCTGCAGGTTCACATCTTAATAACTTGTATTTGTATTTTGTTGAAATTTTTGGTGAGGTTGTTCTTTTAAACTGATAAAACCTCTCAACTGTCAAACTACATCAGAGATCTTTGAGAAGGATAAAACTTTACTTGAGTTTACTTGGTTGGCATCTAGAGCTATTCCTCAGGATCCTCCATGGTTGCCGAGGGTTGTAATTGCCTTTTGCTGTTTAGTGCAGAGCCTTCCAGGCTCCAGAAGATCCTGTGTGCTAAGAATGAATGGAAAGTGGTACAAGAGGAATAAACTGAGAGAAGAAAAATGAGTTACTGTCAATGGCGGTTTCTGTCTCACCCAGTCCCACTGCCATTCTGTCCCAAAGAAACACGCAGAGGATTACATTAATTATAAACTGTTTAGCCTATTAGCTCAGGCTTATCATTAACTAACTCTTACAACTTAAATTAATCCTTAATCTTGTCTATGTTTAGCCCCATGGCTTGGTACCTTTATTAGTGCAGCAGTCTCATCTTACTTCCTCTGCTTCTGGCTGATGACTACAAACTGAGCCTTTCCTCTTCCCAGAATTCCAGTCTGGTCAACCTGCCTATATACTTCCTGCCTGGCTACTGGCCAATCAGTGTTTTATTAAACCAATACAAGTGAGAAATCTTTACAAGGTACAAGAGCATTAGCCCACAGCAAGTTACAGATGTAAGCCATAATCAAGAGACTATTGTAAATGCAAACCACATTTAGGTGTCCTATGTTAATCGTTGACCTGACAGGATCTGGTAGCACCTAGAGAAGAGCCTCTAAACACACCAGTGAGTGATTATTTAGCCTCTGGGAATGTGTTTGAGGGATTATGTTAATTACCTTAAGTTTGAAAAATTATACTAAAAGTCCTTGATAGCACTCATTGAGCTTGGATCCTAGACTGTATTATAAGGAGACAGCCAGCTGAGCTCAAGCATTTGGGCTGCCTTGTTCCTGTGCAGTTACTTCTAGCTCATGCTGCCTTGATTGGCCTGCCATGATGACTTGTATGTACCCTTGACTTGAACACAGTTTTCTGATGAAGATGACACAGAACTGGCCCAGCTGTTCTCGTCCTACCCTGATACTTACCACTGGAGATAGAGGAATAGTAGGGAAGTCTGAGCTGCAAAACAATCTTCATTGAATGAGTAAACTGATTTACAGAATAGTACCAATTAACCTTTTCAATTCATGAACATGACATCTCTTTACACTTCTTAGATTTCCCTTTATTTCTTTGAAAAAAGTCTTACATTTTTCTCTGTCCAAGTTGTGCTGATTGTTGAGATTTACTATTATATACATTTGAAATTTGAGCTATTTCACTGCTGACATGTAAACATGAGATATGGTTTTGTAACTTTGTCCTACTTGTTCACCAACATTCACATGTCCATAATTCCTCAGACTTTTCTACATAATGACAAGTAAACTGTGTCATGTGAGTGGGCATGCCCTTTGCCTTTGTTTTTCAGCAAAGTCACTCCTCTGCCAACCCTCTGAACCACCAATGGTCATTTAAAGTACTTGGGGAATGTTTAAAGAACCAGAAAGTGTCCAGGCTCTTGCCAAGACTATAGGTTGTCCCCCCACAAACTGACAGCAAGGCCCCATTACTGAAAGCAACACTTACACAACTCATTGATCATGGAATGTAGCAGGAAGCCATGAGAGTCTGTTAAGGTTCTCAGAAATTTATTTAGGTATAAAATAAGGGTAAATACTCATTGATACAGAATGGTTTGGATGCTGCCACTGATCCAACTGACTTCATCTAGTCGTTCTGTCCAGGGGTGAAGAACAAGCTGCCTGTTCCATTCTTAACACCCAAGAGAGCACAGGAGCAAGAGAAAGCAAGACCCTGTCCCTAAGCTTATTAGTTATCTTGTCCACAGACAAAACCACCGCCAGGATTTGTAATCTCCACAAGCCATTGGCTAAAGGGTCTAAAATCCCACAACAATAGAGAAGTTGAGCTGGTGTCTACACAGAGCATTCACCCTTACATGGTAGCATCTTTGGTACAGGAAAGTACTCTGCAGGCTACCAAAGGAGAAACATAAACACCAACCCAACCACAAATCCTTTGATCTACAACTGTGTCCTGCTTGCAAGATATGCTAGTGCAATAGTGATACAAA
Organism: Bramus lutescens; assembly: GCA_001685075.1. Classification (NCBI taxonomy): domain Eukaryota; kingdom Metazoa; phylum Chordata; class Mammalia; order Rodentia; family Cricetidae; genus Bramus; species Bramus lutescens. Next base: position 15,436 of record LOEQ01008881.1, on the reverse strand, counting down.
GCTTGTGGGAGCAACCAACAAATATCCATGAGATGCAACCTATACCTGACATTGTTTGGATGACCAAGAACCTGAGACAAAATGGCCCAAGAATTTTGGGTAAAGCCAAATTCTACTGTTCTGAAGTACAAAAAGGGAGAGCAGTAAAATGACTCCTACTATACTCATAGATCAGAGCCATTTCTCAGCTATAATCAGAGAAACTTCCTCCTTCAGCAGATGGGAAAAATACAGGGACCCACAGTCAGATATCATACAGAATGAGAAACCTAAGAACATTCAGCCCTAAATGTGATGTCTCCATCAAATTCACCTGCCTCCACCAAGGGGGTTCCCCATGGAAGAGGCAGTGGAAAGAGTGTAAGAGCCAGTGGGGATGAAGAACACCAAGAGAACAAGGCCCTCTAAATCAACATGATTGATACACATATGAATGCACAGAGACTGAGGCAACATGCACAGGGCCTACAGGGTTCTCTACCAGGTGGGGTCCTAGAGCTGAAAGAAAAAATTGGACACATGCCCCCATTTTTAACCCAGAAGCTGTAAGCAGAGACTGCTTGTTAATTTCCCAGCTGCCCAGACCTGATAATCACACAGAAACTACATTAATTACAAAACTGTTTGGTCAAAAGCATAGGTGTATTCCTAGCTGTCTCTTACATCTTATATTAACTGATTTCTATTAATCTGTGTATCATCACAAGGCTGTGGCCTACTGGTAAGGTTCTGGCATCCTTCTCCTTTGGCAGCTACATGGTGTCTCTCTGACTCTGCCTACTGTCTCTCTCTCTCTCTCTCTCTCT
>LOEQ01008880.1:7903-24859 GCA_001685075.1 Bramus lutescens | reverse complement strand
TTTGTTTGTTTGTTTGTTTGTTTAAGGTGGAGTTTCTCTGTATATTCCTTGTTGTCCTGGAATTTGCTCTGCTGACCAGGCTGGCCTCAGACTTACAGAGATCCACCTGCCTCTGCCTCTGCCTCCCAAGTACTGGGAATAAAGGCATCCACCACCACCTGGCACCTTTGTAACATTAACTTTGTAAATCTAAAATTAGTTCAGAATAAGAAGTTTACTAGAAGAAATATATCATTGTTTTAAATGTGCTATTTTCATAAAAGGAGAGCACGGGTTTTGTGACTAATTTCACAGTGGTAGAGAACACAGAGGCTTCCTAAATGTAGGCAAACACAGACACACACACGCGCGCGCGCACACACACACACACCAGCGAATGAATTCACTCACCTTTAAAGGATGCCCTTAGACTATTTCCCATTTTGATTCTCTGCTTCATGTTTAGGCAACTACTTAGATGAAAACTCTTGTAAAATATCATTTTAAAATGTGTTACATTTGTTTATCCTGTAGCCCATTCGTTTAAAGATGCAAAGATGTGTTGCATTCTTTTATGTTGCATTTGTTTAACTCTGTGAAGCTGTGTTACTTTACCTGTCTAAAACACCTGATTGGTTTAAGAAAGAGCTGAATGGCCAGTAGCAAGGCAGGAGAAAGAGTAGGTGGGGCTGGCAGGCAGAGAGAATAAATGGAAGGAGTAATCCGGGAGGAGCAAGGGGACAAGAAGAGGAGGACTCCAGGGCCCAGCCACCCAGCCAGACATGAAATAAAAAGGAAAGAAAATATACACAAAAATAGAATAAGGTAAAAGCCCAGAAGTAAAAGACAGATGGAATAATTTAAAGTCAATAAAAGCTGGCAAGAAACAAGCCAAGCTAAGGCCAAGCATTTATAAGAAAGAATAAGCCCTTGTGTGTGATTTATTTGGGAGCTGCATGGCAGGCGCTCCCAAAAGAGCAAAGAGTAAAAGCCCCCAATAACAGAAAACTCTGCTAGGAAATGTTAGTTTGATACTGGTGGCGGTTAAACTAAAGGGGAAACCCAGGACTTCGCTTTCTTTCCATATCTCCAAGAGATATGTTTAGAACACGATGGAACGCCATCACATGTGGAACTGCCCCATGAGGTGTGCTAACCAGAGGGATTCAAGGGATTGGCTGTTTATTTATGCATTTTTATATGCCCTAATAACCTTTTCACCACTCATCATCGTCTCTACTTTGCCCCAGGTCTCTCTGTTGGCGTTCCATCACACTGCCTCATGTTCCTTCTGCTGTGTCCCCTGGCTCCTGCTAACAGTTCTGTACCATTAACAGCCTAATCTAGCTAACTCTAAACCAAACATACCATATTTCTACCAGCTAACTAGTGAGACAGGCACTTCAGTGTCTAAAACAAGATTCATCATCTTTCTCACAAATTCATTCTCCTTATCTCACTCAATGGCATAACCATCCATATACCTCTATATACTTTAAAATTACCTTATCTAGTCTCGGCGGCTGATCACACTTACTTAAAATTCTACAGGTTTCTCTCTCTTGCATATAGCTTTTCCTTTGCAGTCTTACTACATTGGCTCAGTTGTAGGTTTTTGTTCACCCTCTTTAGTCCATCCTCTTACAGAAAAGTTGCATGTGATACATTAATTGTACAACTGCTTTAAATCACTAATTATCTCCCATTGTTATGTATTTGGGAAACAGTTGGCCAGTGACCGAATGTTTTTCCTGTAGCGTGTGTACACATTCCAGAAGATGCTGTGGCTTTCCTTTACATGCACTCTGTGATTCATCCTAGGAGCTTTCATTCTCATCAAACATTTGGCTAGATTTTACAAATGAGTAGAGTTATTATAAAAATAACAATCCAAATTTGCTTTTTTCTAAACTATTAGTACTAATAGCATTATAACTACAATGTAGATGCTCAGGGTCTTGGACAACACTTGGATCTCTGTTTAGCCATGTGATGGTAGATAGCTATTTAAGTCTCAATTTTAGTACATGCAAAATATGAGTATTAACTTATAACAGAATCATATGGTAAGTCATGACCTCTAATACCCTGTAGTCTAATTTGGGAAACAGGCAGGTAGAACTATTCGGATTTGTTGTAGATGTTGTACATCACCTTCAAATAGATCCAACTTCATTGTCTGATAGATTTCTCTCAGATAGTATGTGGCCTGTGTCTGTGTCATCCTTTCATTTGTCATTTGAGGAAGAAATGGAATGACAGACATTCTTTGTAATGAGAATGTCACTCATGTTGACAAGGCTCTCCTTGGCCTCTCTAAGCAGGACTCCGCACCCTTCCTTTCCAGCCTGTTGACTCTGTTGTCCTCTTAGCTTCCCTTACTCTTCTGTCTCCCTAGCACTGTGGCATCTGGCGCACTTCACATCTAGGGTATTTGTTTCTTTGATATCTTTAAATGGTGGAATACAGGCTTCATATGAACAGGTACTCATGCGTGCCAGCTTCCTGTTATGTCCTCTGCACCCAAATTATATCTGGAACCATAGGAGCCACATAAATATTTATGAAATAAATGACCATGTTAAAATTTGGAAAAATCCTATTTAGTAAACCCTATTATCAAACGTTAGTAAACATTTTTGCCAGCTTTAATTTAAAAAGCCAGTTCTATTGGCACAGATCCTGACCCATCATAACTGAAATGTTTGTTTTAGAAATACATGGGGATAGCCACGATTATCTATCCACTATTATATTAGTTCATATATTATTGTATATTGATGTATTATATGTGGTTCTATGTGGAGATAAATGTATAACATTGTTTTGTATAATTTTGTTAGGATGTGTATTGTATGTAATTGAAAATTATTGTTTTTACATTGCTTTCATTCTGTGATGTATAAGTTGTTCTGGAACTCCCATCTCTTTTCTGTGTTTTTAAGTTACTAGTACATGTCAAGAGGAAAAATAAGATAATATATTCGGATTATTTCAGAAAACAATGCCATTGTGAACTTGAGGATAATAAGTACGTCTTGAAGAAGTGATAGAATACCCTGTACTTCCAGCACCAACTCTGTAACTGAGCCACTGTTTGTAAGAAATGTGCAGAAAGCTCCACCAGCTTTGTTTTTATTTTAACCTGTCTGGACTTATCTACCTCAAAAGAAATGTTAAGACCTTAAATAGGTAATGCTTTCTGAACTTCTTATGTCCACATATACCAGTCCTCACATTTTAGTGCAGAGCCAGCATTTTCTTTGTCAGGTGCTACAGTAATTCCCGTGTAGTGGGGCAAATGCTATACAGGCTGAGTGACACACAAAGACATAAGGAGAAGTTTCTGACCATCAGGTACTAATAGGTTGTTTCCTAGATTATTTTGCAGGGGCTTTCAAAAGAAGAACTCACATCTGTTTCTTGTTATTTAATGGAATATTTAACTATGTAAAGATGTATTGTACTTGTTTATGCTGCATGCGTTAAACTATGTAAAGGAGTGTTGCTTTTGTTTATGCCACATTTGTTTAGTTATGTAAAAATGTGTTGCTCTTTTAACTTGCCTGCCTAATGCACCTTATTGGTCTAATAAAAAGCTGAACAGACAATAACTAAGCAGAAGAGGGATAGATGGGGCTGTCAGCAGAGAGAAAAGGGGAGCCAGTCAGCCAGGGGCCAGCCACCTGAGGCCCTNNNNCCAGCCAGACACAAGGAAGCAGGAAAGTAGGATGCTCAGTACATACATGAGGTAAACAAGCCTTGGGGCGGCACATATATTAATTAAATTAAAAGTTAATTTAAGTTTTAAAAAGCAGCAAGGAATAGCCTAAGCTAATGGCAAGTATTCATAATTAATAGTAAGTCTCTGTGTCATGGTTTGGGGCTAGCAGTCCAAGAAAGCCTGCTACAATTTCTCCTTCACAGAGAACAAAAATCTATTTCATCATGCTGTTCAACAAGAGATAATAGATAAACCTAGTGCTTTGAAGTGACTTGAGAGATGTTGTTAAGGACATAACAAGTTTCCCACCTTAGAGGCTATGGCAGTCTAACTCATTCTTGCAAGAAAAGCAGTGTGTGTTTATAGCCCCCCACGATAAAGGTTATGTTTCTCTGATGACCAGGAATCTCAGTTTGATGACTCGCTTTCCAGATGGAATTTCCTATTAATGTACAGAGGGACAGCTTTGGTGGTTGTGGGGATCCTCTACGGAAGACACAGGGCCTTATATGCAAGAGAGCTTTCTAGCAAAATGACAATCCGGAAGCCAATTCTGGAAAAAGCTGTGTCTTGAGGCCTTCTGCAAGATTAGTGATTGTGCAAGAGAATGTGCTGGCCACTGCTTAGTAGATAGAAATGCCTTCGTCTTTCTGTTTGCTTGGTTTTGTTTCTCTTAGAAAGATACTGAATGTAGTAGTACCTATATCAATAAATGAGGTCACCCACATTAACAATGGTGTATATTTTTAAAATGTGATTTCTGCATAGCTATTAAGTCATGACTGAAAATCCTGAAATGATGTTACTGCATTTCATAGAGATTGTTATGCAGATCAATGTATCCTTAGTAGTGATTCACTAGTGATCAGGAGGAGAGCTATGACTCTTTCCCTCCGTCTAAGTATACTCTCTTTGTGTCATTTTGACACATAAATATCTCAGGAAGTTCCCTTTAAGTAGGAGAAGATGGAGTCCTGTGTACTCAGTTCCTGCCCTTGGCTCTGCAGATAGAACAGAAACTGCTTTCAGGCTCCACTGGCGCTCCGCCTTCCTAAGAGCAGTTCTACATAGCATTCATGTCTGTTCAGGGCACAATTCCACATCGGCAGATGGCATGCTCAAGTCTCCACGTGTAGGATATAAAAGAGAGCACATTGGCTTCTTTCCTGAGCACCTTCCCCTCCTAACACATGTGAATGTCTATCTTTTCTAATGTAAGCTGTTATATCATGATACTCTACAACACATTAAGAAACAGCACTATATGAACACAGATTGCATTGATCACCTTTTTATCTGTTTCAGATGCCTATAAAATTGACCTGAAGGATTCTGATTTTTAGAAGCATTTATAAAAATAAAGTATTTCATGAGAAACATATTATCAAATAAACATTTTAGCCCAGATTATAAGTTTACTATGATAAACTCATTTGCAGTATGTTTAGGAAAGTGGCAAATAGCATTGTGGGTATCTTCAAGGTAAATCTTAAGCATGATGACATGATAAATATGTTATATACATGGATTAACATGTGTGCAAACTTACTGCATTATAAGAAGTAAGCTTTAAGTAATTAGTGTCACTGCAGTGCAGATAGCTTTTAATTTGACATTATAAAATGTTCTAGCTCATATCTAGAAGTCAAAGTCCTAATACCAAGTGCAAAATTTGCTACCCAAACATTCTATTTTTCCTAGTGGTAGAAAGGGATTCATTAACATAGGCTATTTATATTCCACCATCTTGCAATATCAAATGATTATACTACAGCAAGTCTGATAGCTCCCATTTATAAACTACACACTAAAAAGTGAAGATAATTTTAAACTAGTAAGCACTGAGGAAATAGTGCATGAAAAACACTGCAAATAGCCAATTCTTATTCTTTGAGAAGTGGGAACCGGGCATTTGATGCATCATGTTAGACAGGAATATGCAACCAAGTGTTGTTTTATGGGTGAGGCAAAGCAAAAAATATTATGGAGTGAGAATGAGTGATCACGAGGCAAGGTGTTCTCATTACTATTACAAATGACCACACTTTCAGAAGTGTGAATCGTTGGGACCAGAGGTCAGTGCACTTCCAACATGGTTTGGGAAACCATTTGCTTCCTCTTTACCTGCACAGCTATGAATGAAGAAAGATGGTGCCTGTCCTATCTCCTGGGACCCACAACCCATTTTCCACAGAAAGGGAAGGAGACTGTTTAAGTTTCGAGTCCTTTTAGATATTTATCTTGAGTAGAGCAGCATGCATGTTAGAGAAATTTTAGCCATTGTGAAAAATTCTCAGTGTATTTTAGTAGGATTTCAAAACCAAACTTCTCAATTTTTCATTTGGCTACCAATCAGTAATTTAGCCTCAATGGGCAACATCTATATAACATCAGTTATAATAACCTAAGTCTACTTCCAATCAGTGAAAACCTAGGAATGTGTCATAAGTTATATGTTTTCATTTTCATCTGAATAACTACCATGGGAAGGTTGCTATAAGAGATGTGAACATTACAAACCATGAATGATACATCTTCCCATTTCTCCAAGGTCTGTAATTCACAAAACTACTTTGAAATTCTTTTTCCCTAGAAATATTTTCATATCTTGACAGTGGGATATTTGGACACAAAAATTATCTCCAGTAGGCTTTATACTATTCATGCTGTTAATTCATACACACTCTCGTTTTCTGTAATTTTACTCATAAACATATTGCTGACTTTTCTCCATGAAGCTTTTAATTTTCAGCAGAGTTAAGTTGAATAAAATTAAGTAAAATAAAAACTGAAAGACTCATGAGAGGTTGTTTTATTCTGTTTTGCTTTCCTTGCCACTCACTTACTGATAGTGGAAATGTAAACCATGCAGATTTGCTCCTGGAATCCATTAGATTATTACATCAAGAAGGCAAAATAATGCATTTCTACAACTTTCTAGATATACTTGTTAGTACTGAAAGCTCTTATATCTTGAGAGAACTCCTTGCTGTTGCTTGAGACATATAGTCTACTCAGACAAGAAAATAAGAGTGTTCAGGGGTCCTTCTTGGGAGAAAGACTGCATCATTACCAGACTGACTTTGATATGTTTGACTACAAGATTTGGAACTTTTTTAGGGTAAATTCTAAAAAGCATTTGAGTATCTGGGAGTGAACTCAGCAATTATGCTCCGCGTTGTCATGTACTGTACTTAAAACTGAAGAGCCACATGGGTGTGTGAAAGCAATATGAGAACAGATGATCCAATCTCTATCTACACCAAGTGGGAGGATTGAGGCTAGCAGGAAAACCCATCCATCTCTACACAGTATATGTAGAATTCAAGGGAGGGAAAAGGGCATAGCAGTCATCAGAACTAATTTGTTGGGTCTGCTTATAGAGAACTGTGATCTTTATGTAAAGAATCTGCATCTCCAGGTAATGGTACTCCACTAAAGAACATTACAAGATAATTTAAAAAATAATTGTGTAGCTTTAGTTTCCAGGCTGGACTGGAGAATGTAATGGCAGTAATGGAATGTAATGACTAATTCACTTTCAAAGGTGCTCCAAGATTATACTTATTTTTTCCATCAGGGGTTTTAGAAAAGAATAGAGACCCTAGAAATTAGCATTAAAGCATGTATTTGGTGTTGAGTTGAGTTTGTTGTCTGCTTGTTTGTTTGTATCATTTAGTCTTGAGTTCTCAAACAAACCATTCGGATAATAAACATTTGATGTTTGTTAGTCACTCTGCTAATTGTTGTTGGTTGAGAAAAGCAAACTGAATGAGATGTAGTTCTGATTTGAGAATTTGCTGTCTTTTGGAGTAAATGCCCTTGTGTTTGTATTATCTAATGTGCTGTCACCATGATACCACTGAGGTCTAGTACTCTGCGTAGCAGGTTGATATTTCCTGACCCTGCTCTCTGCTTTCTGCCATATGGAGATGTAGAGTGTCAATCTGCAGACCAGGAAAAGTCCTCACCAAACCTGGGTGCACTTTCACCTTGGGCTGTACATCGCCTGAACTGTGAGAAGGGAGTATCGCTCAGGTTGTCCTGGCTGTGCTCCTTTCTTATAGCTGACCAAGCTCAGCTGACAAAAATGCTTCTGGCATTTCTTAATCAACAGCATGTTTAACAAAGTACATGTCCAAAGAAGCTAACATTTTTCCAGTAGCAGTAATGTAGTGAAGTGGTCATCCTTTTAAATTACTAATCACACCGTTTCCAAGGAAGGAAAGGAAAGGTAATGGTCTAGAGAATTGCCTTCTCGTGGGGTTTTCTGAGAACTATGTCTAGATTGGAAATGTAGGGTGTAAATTGAAGATTGAGTTTAAGGTCCAGCACTGAAGGGAATTTGCTACCTTATAAACTCTAGAAGGCCAGACCTTAATTTTAAGCAGAACATTGGCAAGATCAGATTTGAGATGGTAGACATAACTGACATTACTAAGTAAACAATTGCTTAGCTTTTATAAAGGTCACCATGTGGGTATTGGCCAGGCAGACCAGTATGGTTGACCATGTAAAATTATTCATGCACTGTGTATTGGAGGACGGAATAAGGATTATTTGAGAAAATTCAGGAATCTACATGTGTTTGAATAGAATCCCCACTAGCTAGCCCCTGCAAGTATGGTTTATTCCATACCCAAAGTGCCATTAACTGTACCCTGAGATGGGTGAGATGCGATGGCTTCCCCGTAGCACTGACACCACGGACACCAGTGCCTATGCTTATTAGTGTAGCCTCTGCTGAGGCCAAAAAAGCTGAGACTTTCACTTTCTCTGGCTTCTCGTTTTGTTTCATGCCAATCACTAGAATAATTTTATATGCTTATTAAAACATGTGTTTTAACTATTTTGTTTGCTTTAAACCATTTTCTTTTGCTTTTTATCTGTAATAATCAGATACTCCTGGCTCTAGTTAATTTGTTTGCTCTCTCTTGACCCAATTATTTTGTCAGTGGATGATATTTGTTCTTCAATCTTCAAATTTTGTATCATGTAATATAATTGAACCAATTCTCAAACTTTTATTGAAGCCTCATCATTGTGCCGTGTAAATCTTTGAAAACTAAGGGCTGGTAATTATGTCATGTAATCTGACTGAAACCCTTGTATTTGTTCATGTTAGGTTGTCTATGTGGACACTTAGTTATTCTGTTCTGAGGCAGGGAAAGCATATGTCTTGGTTTATACAGCACTGTCCCTATTTCTGTGTTCTGTATTTATAATATCCACTTTTACTTTCACAAGCATCTCACTTTGTACATTAAATTATATGATTACCCTATCAGGGAGAACCACAAGGAAACTGCCTAGTTATGCATCCCCAGAATTCAATTTCTAGAAAGTAAATATAATTAAAATACGCTGACAGTCACTGTTCTTACAAGAGATGGTGTGTGTTGTATCTAAGTCTTTTTGAGGTCAAAGAAAGAAAACCTTGTCATTTGGTTACTGAAAGGTTTTTACTGATTTAATAGAAAAGTAAAATCACTTCTTTCCATGGTCTTATACACCCCTCAATTTGCCTTGCCATGGCTCTGTTGAGACATTTAAAGCAAAGCCCAGTTTGTCACTTGTTTTTCAAAACAAAATAGTTTAATTACTATTTAACTTATAACAGTAAAAGCAGAGAACCTTATGTGGTGGTTTGAAAGATAATGACCCCTCAAAGGAAGTGGCAGCAGTATTAGGAGGTATGACTTTGTTGGAGTAGACGTGGCCTTGTTGAAGGAAGTGTCTCACTGTGGAGGTGGACTTTGAGGTCTCCTATGTTCAAGCTATAATCAGAATGACTCAGACTCCTTCTACTGTCTGTGGATCAAAATGTAGAGCTCTCAGCTCCTTGACCAGCAGCATGTCCGCTTGCACTCTGCCATGTCCAACCACAATGATAATTAAACCTCTGAAACTGTAAGCCACCCCAAGTAAATGCTTTTCTTTATAAGAGTTGCTGTGGTCATGGTGTTTTTTCACAGCAATAGAAATCCTAAGACACCTTACTAGGAGAAAGAAGTGAAAAGCATCTTGAAAAACTTGCTAGTAAATTTAGTTCAGACCTCAAATAAAACCCAAAGAGTTCATGTGGCATGGATGCAGCTAGCTGGCAATTCAGGTGTGGATACTGTAGATGAATCACTAATGTAACATGGAATTTTTAGATAGATTTTTGCTAAATGTCATGGCCTGAATAGCCAGACAACTTTCGTTGCCATCACATGTCTTGCTAACTAACAAAATACTTGTAAATTATCTTGATCTAAGGGCAGGAAATGGCATACAAATCAATCAGGATATTCTATTTTTCATATTCATTATGTTAAAAAGGAGAGCACAGTAGATGTTTGCTGGCATGCGTATATATGAATCAAACATACAATCTAACAATGAGAAACTGAACCTTTAAGCCAGAGAAAAATATCACTAGATAATCTCACTCTTATTGCCTATTGCTATAGCTCTCATAGTTATGTGTTAGTGACATTAATTGTTTTAAAAAAATTTTGTCAATATTTGTCTACAATACTGGTACATGGTAAATTCCATGTATTTCAGATTCTCCTTCCATTATACCTACATCTGGTTTCTTTGAACTCACTTTTCCCTTTTTACCACAGTGACTCAGTTTTGTCCACATGTATGTATTGTAGTTGTGTCTGTAACACCATGAAAACTCCCCATAATCTCTATTTATCCCATCTCCTCTTGTACCCTCATCCCATATTTCCTTCCATCCAGCACTTACATTTGACTATTCTTTTCTACTGTCCTTCTGTTCTTGTTTCGCTCATCCATCTGTTCAATAAATACTCACTGACTCTGCCATACTTTGTTCTAAGTACTAGTAATAGAAAGCCTCTGCCTTCATGTTAATTGTATATTTCTGCAGTGATAACAGGATATACTAAATCATTAAACTGTTTAGCATTGTGATTATGAGAGGGGTGGGAGTTTTAAAGCAATGGAAATAATGCCATCAAATGAATATCTGGGGATAATGTGCTCCATAAAGAAGGAACAGCAAGTGCAAAGTATTTAAGATAGAAGGTCATGGTGTGTTCATGCAGTAAGAGACAACGGAAGTCTGACTGGAATAGAGATGTGAAGAAGAGGAGAAATGGAACTGGGAGTGGTGAGATCACAGAAATGACCAGAGAACAAACCCTGAAGGCATTTGTAAGTCCTTGTAAAAATCACTGTCAATCTGCTGGACAGTTTTGAGAAGAAGAATGCCATGATAAGATTGACATTTTAGCTGGATTCTTTTGGTTACTACATTAAGATATATTGTAGACAACACAGATACAGTAACTCTTGGTTAGAGGATATTGAAATTCATGTGAGACATAGAGGTGGCTCATATTCCTTCCCAAGTGTTAGTGGCTTGGTCATGTTCCTAATTAAATTGTGGTAGTGAGTTGAGAAATTCTGAGACTGCTTGGGTATTAAAGCCAGTATAGACTATAGGGAAAAATAAATGATAAAAAAATGAGGTAGACCTCAATCATTGTTCTGTGGGGTTTAGGTGGAGCGGGTGCTGTGGGATAGATCTTGAGAAGTGAATGATAGTAAGCAGCTGGATACAGGAGCATGAGCTTCAGGAGAGGAGCGCCCAAATCTGACACTCAGACTGTGGGTGTTCTCTGCTGATGTTTACGCTTTCTCACTGGGGCCTAGCATTAGATACCAGGAGCTTTGTGGAAACTCCTGGGTTAATATAGTCTCTGGAGCCTGAAGCACCTCCTACCATACAAGTTTCTAAACCTAAAACAGTGTCCTCCCTCTCCTTTGGTCTGTGCTGCCACTCTCGTTTTGAAGATAGTCTATGCCAGCTCACCTAAAGCAACTTCTGACTGGAGGTTTTAGTTGGATTTCTCCATCTTTTACCATTCACTTTCTTGGGTACTTGGGATAATTCCTAACAAATGTTGGATGATCAATCAATATTTCTGTCTTTCTTGTTTGCCATTTGCTTATTAATGAAACTTATAAATATGTGAATTGTATATGTAAGGTAATAAAAGTCACATGTTAATGTTTTTCAAATGCCACTAACTATTCTGCAGAAGAGCTCATTGGGTAAAATGCTTACTGTGTAAGAATGAATAACTCATTTTGGATCAACAGTAGCCATAGAAAAACTAGGCACAGTGGTATAGTAACCCTAGCCCTGAGCAGGGTGTGGGGCTTGCAGAAAGAGATGGATCTCCACCCTGGCTCCTTGGCCAGACAGCCTAGCCAACATTCGTGAGTTATGGGTCAGTGAGAGACCCTGACTCAAAATACATTGCAGAAAGGATGGTGAGATTTTGCTCAACAGTTTGTACTTGCTCTTTCAGAAGACTCATTTTGATTTCCAGTTCCCACATGGTGACTCACAGTCATCCTCACTCCAGTCCCAGGTGATCCAATACCTGACTTCTGTGGGTGCCAGACGTGCTCTTGGTGCAAGTGTAGACATGAAGGAAAAACATTCATGCATTTAAAGTAAACAAATCTTTTGAAATTAAGAAAAATACTAAAACATGGAAAATGATTGAGGAAGACACCTGACATCAACCTCTAGCCTCTATGTGCTTGTCTGTATGCACACAGGCATGCCTGTCCACACACACATACACACACACGTGAACACACCACACATAAATACAGACATATGCACATGCATGCATGCACTCACACACCACACACAGACACACACAGACACACACGAGCACTCACACACACACACTTCAGTTTTTATCTAAAAAATCTACAAATAAGCTGAAAAACCTTGCCACTTAGAGAAGCACAATTATGTAAGAATTCATTGTGTTAACTCAGCCTGGATCTCGGCTTCTTGCCACTGTTTCTTACCATTTGTTTTTCTCCGAGTTCTTGTATCCTCAGCTCCCTCAGGAAATCCCCATGGGCTACTCCATTGCAAACACTGCTATTGCCTGTGGTTTAAGGACCCATAGGCAGGGGGCCATTCATGTATGTCAAAGGTTCTCACAAGAAATGACTGAGAAATGTTAAAAGTAAGTGCATGGGGCTTTGAAGATCCACATATGGCCTATTGTAGGTTGAACTCCCTGCCCCATTGGCACTGATGCAGAGATATTCCTCTAACCTTGGAAATCTTACAAGTGTGTGTCAAGGGTGTGTCTGCTCCTCCTCCTTCTGAATATGAAGTCCCACTCAGAGCTAGAAGAACAGAACTTCAGAAGGAATCCAAAGATGACCCCGTGAACCCACCTGCAGCTTGCATTGATCCTCCGGTGTTTCTAATCAGCCTTGCTAAATACTTCCTGTAGGGAAAATGAGTAGTGATGAGGAGTAATGCTGCTTCTGAAAAATTCAGTGACTGATTTACAGATATTACTTATTCATTATGCTATCCCATTGCAGAAGATGGGAATTAAATTCCAACCTTAAAGGTTATAGGATCCCTCAAGGCCTAGAGTATATTAATGAAAAGTTGAGAACCTGAAAAAGATTCAAGAATCTGCATAGTGAATAATCTTCCTTCAAACCTAGATTCTGAAGTGAATTTAGACTCAGTTGGAACTATGAAAGTGCATTTCTCTTCAGTTTAAAACAAACTGGCTTTTGTATTCCTGGGGTCATAAATGGTCCTGACTCAGCTGGACTGGAGTGGGCTTCACTGTGACATCTGTAATGCACACGCAGAACCTATCTGATTCCCAACAGAAGCTGACTCTGTCTCACATGTTGGATTGCTTACAATGAGTTTGCTCTTTCCTCTAAGATAAACTCATACCTTCAAGATGCCTCTATAGTTCAAATGACACCAGTTTCCTATGTTTCTCTAAGCCACAAATCTGTCAGCGCTGTAGAGGACTCACTCTAAAGAACCACCTAGGTACTATAGATGTGTGGTTTGTCTTAAACTACTCAAGCTTGAATGTGAAGCATCCTATCCAAATATAAATCCCTATTCTTCCAACACTGATAAATAGATAGTGCATGCCAATTTTTTTCATTCTGCTTTGCAATTGACATTTTGATGTTTTGATAGAATCCCATTATTATTTTTATATCGCCACCAAATGATGATGTGTCTATTTCCTCTTTTAGTAATATCTCTCTTTCCCTCTCCCTCTCCTCCCTCTCCTGTGTGTGTGTGTGTGTACATATGTAAAAAAAAACTCTTTAGTTATTGGGGTCTTAAGCATCTTATATATGTTAGTCACTATGCAAAACACCAGAACTTAAAAACAGTAAATAAAGTAAGCAAATAAATAAATTAAATTAATAGATCAAAAACACTGAACAATCTCTCAGGCAGCTGTCACTTATAATTCCTCTCAGAACTGAGCAGACTCTATTGGTGCTCATGTCCTAGATTATTTTTACGAAATTCTGTCATCTTTATATAGACCACATGTTATCTAAATTTTAATATATTTTAAAGCCTGCCACCAAAATACTTTCCCTTTAAGCAAGTACTACTATATAGATTGATTCTTACTGCAAGTTTTAAATGAATGCAATGTTTTACTACACTATCATAACTAAACCCTTCTTTCCTTTCTGCTTCATGACCAGTCTATAAGCTCTGACTATATGGACATGTTATGAATCAGAGAAGCCATCTGCATGGAAGGAGCATATGAATGAAGTGCTAAAGCGAGACCTGCTGGTTTGCTGAGTGCACAGGCAGACAGTAAAGACTGAACTTGCTAATGTAGAAGTATAAGTTGACACCCAGCTCTACCACTTTCCAGCTCGGTGACCTTGAACAAGCAACTTGTTTCCTTTTCTAAGGAGCATAAATGGTGCTCGCTTTCCTTCTTGTTTATCAAATCTTACAGTAATGAAAGCACTGTTCAAGTATTTGATTCTGTCTCATTGTTTTATATTGTTCAAATATATGACTTTCACTTTTACCTTTCTTGCTCAGGTTGACATGATCGTGACCCTAGGAGGACTTGGTGGGCGTTTTGACCAGATAATGTCATCTGTGAATACCCTTTTCCAGGCCATTCACATCACCCCTTTGCCAATTATAATAATCCAAGAGGAATCTCTCATCTACCTCCTCCAACCCGTGAGTAAGCAGTAGCCCTCATCAGGACTCTTGGAGAGCAGGAGAATCCTTGGCCTGCCTTATGTGTTTCGGCAAAGCATGCTTGCTTGTAGTCGTTTATTTTATTTTTATCTGCGGCCCAAATGACTGAACAACACAAAGGTAGTAAAATACTCAGAATTTCTGTCAGTTATTTTTGTTTTTGTTCAGAGAGAAGGGAAAAATTATTTTAACTGTTAAGTCAATTCCTAAGAATTAAATTTAGCACTTTTACATTTTGAGCAGCTAAATATGAATGAAACTCGAGAAGAACCTCAACAGGGAAACACAGGCTCAGCAAATATTTTAATCGGAATCCTCGTGTAGTTAGAGTGTTGTTATTATAATTGGAAAGTGGATTTGATTTTGTTCAACACTTTAAAGGAAATCTTTAGCTTTTACTATTCATAAGTTGCCTGATTATTAATTTTATTCCCTCGAGTAACTTTCTAAAGATGATGTCACTCATTTCCAATGTAAGCACTGAGATATTCTCTACCAGTGTAGAGCACAGAATAGAAGTCTTACCAAATACCATAAGGGTGACTGGGGCCTGCAGCTAACTTATCCTGCGTGAGAATTTTTAAGAAAAATGGAGCATTTCTTCTTGTCTCTCATTGTGTTTCTGTCTACCTCCTCTGCTACATGCCACCTACAGCATGCCATCATTGTAGACTGTTCTTTTGCTAAGGCAGCAGATCTCATATAGTATACTCACTTTTATTTATCAAGTTCTGCTTTGTTTGGTTGGTTTGGTTTGGATTTTTGGCTCTTTTCATTGCCTAGCTTTTTTGTTTCCTGCAAATATGTGTAACGGAAGCATAATTCAGATTTCAGATTCCTTGACATCATCTCACTCTGTTAGCCACCAGGCTTACAGTATCTGTTGCTTTCTGTGGCAGTGAATATGAAGAGAAGTAGTTGTATTTGATCTTCCTGTCCCGTTCATGTGCAGTGAAGGAGACCGTGATAAAAACATAATCATCATTGAATTCGTCAGTTTTCTGTTTATAAATTCTTATGATCACTAACTGCTAAAAGGAGGGGATTACTGCAGCTCATAGTCTTAGCAGTTTCAAGCCCAGGATCATTAGGTCCTGGCCAGTCAGTGAACATCATGGTTGTAACATGTGATGAGATAAAACTACTCCCCCTTCTGTCTGGGACACAAAAGACAAAAAAAAAAGGAAGCATGTTCCTGGGGTCACAGTCCCCTCCCAGTTCACGCAATCAATGTTGTGGCGGCTTCCCGCTAGAATCCACCTCTACAATCCACTAGACACCGCTTCCACATTCCCAGTGAATCCGAACAGTGTCATCTTCAGCATAAAGTTTTGTCACATGGCCTGTTGGGGAGCAGTAGTGCAGTGATTAACGTTTAGTAGATAAATATGTTGAGAGATTAAATAATTTGGGCATCATGGAAGGAGAGGATTCACAGAAACACTTGATTTATCCACTCAACATTTTATTCACTGAATTCAACAATTACTTAACTACACCTACTGACGAGAAGCTTTGTTTCTAGAAACAAAGCAGTACAAATAAGAGGGAAAATGCTTGTGTCTTTGAGCATTTTACTGAGCTTACATTTACACACACTCTTCAAGAGTGAGTCCAGGTTTGCTATGGGAGATGACGAGAAAGGCATTGAAGACAGCAGCTACAATGAGGAAAATAGAGGTACGGGGTGTATCATAATGTGTGATTGGAATTTTACCCACAAAAAAATCAGAATGATTGCTTCTTAATACTTTTTTCATCATATGTCCTGCATCTTCACTGTATTTGGTATGTTCTGGGCTTTCTGAAGCAGTCAGTTGCGGAGTCTCTGAACTCCCCCGTAGCTACATTGCTGACTATCAGCACGTCACAAAGGATCTCTACTCTATAGTTTCACACACTGCACTATTTCTTTCTCCCCTCTGCTGCCACCCCAACTGGGTGTGTGTTAGATTCTTTGACTGTGTCATATGCATCACTAAACACTCTTTCCTAGCTTTGGCATCGCAGTCTCTCTGAAGTATTTTACCTACTCTCACTTCTCTTCATTCTTTAAGTCAACACTGAGTGACCACTATCCACTGAGACCCACTCCTGATGTAGGAGGGTCATCTGTCTGTGTGTTACCTTCATTAGTTAATAAAGAAACTGCCTTGGCCTTTTGATAGGCCAGCCCTTAGGT
>LOEQ01008879.1:31382-41654 GCA_001685075.1 Bramus lutescens | reverse complement strand
ACCCTGGGAGGTGCCCGACATGTGGTGGCACCGATGGTGGACCAGAGTGAGCTGGCTTGGAGACTGCTGAGCCGCCGCCATGGAGCCCAGCTATGCTACACCCCTATGCTGCATGCCCAGGTCTTCGTCAGAGATGCTAACTACCGGAAGGAGAACCTGTACTGTGAAGTGTGCCCTGAGGATAGGCCTCTCATTGTGCAGGTGGGCAGAGGGACCATGGCTACCTGGTAGCAGCCGAGTTCTAGACCCTGTATATAAGGACAGCATCTCCAAGCTTTCCTACCCAGGCAAAGGGTTGTGGGGCAGGGGGAGGCTGCAGTCCTGCATTGACACACAGCTGCTGAATACACTTTCCCAAGACTGGGCTCTTCCTTGGGAACCAGCCTGAGCCCTGGTGAAGGGACAGCTTGGATGGTGTGAGGGACTTGTAGCCCTGGTGTCACCGTGATACTTCCTCTCGGTCCCGGTGCCCTTCTGTCTCAGAGCTATCAGTTCTGTGAAACTCTGTGCCCTTGGCTGCTGTTACACATCCGTGTAACATACATGTATAACTCATGTTCCTAGTGGCATGAGATGCTCCCTGCTTTATCATATTGTAAATGTTGGTGGGACGACAACAACTTATTGGGTCATTGTGGGGCTACTCATAGGGCAGGGTGGCCTAGGCAGGGAGAGTCTTAGGCCTGGTGTGACCATGGATGACTTTCATGTCTTCTTCAGTTCTGTGCCAATGACCCAGAGGTGTTTGTCCAGGCGGGTCTCCTGGCACAAGATTACTGTGATGCCATCGACCTGAATTTGGGCTGCCCACAGATGATAGCCAAGAGAGGTGAGGTCGCTTCCACAGTCCTGTGTTGACACCTGTCCAGGCCAGTGCTGAGTACACTGGGCCTCCAAATGAGGGGTCCAGGCTTGTTCAGGTGGAGGCTCTGTGTGGGTGGGCATGGGGAGAGTCAGTCAGTCCCTGCCTCTGATTGTGGTGGTCCCTGTGGCCAGCAAGCAGCCCTTTTTCAGGGTTTATTATCCTCGAAAGTGACTGCTCTCAAGTACTTCAGTGGAGACCAGCCTCTGCTGGCCACATTGCTATCCTCTAAATAAATGTGATCAGCTGGTGGGCGGTCCGTGATTCTGCAGTCCGCACACAGGCTCCCTGGGCCCTCTGATCTTAGGCTGTGTGGTATAGGTGTTCTGTGCAGCCCTCTTGAGTTTTCATTGCAGGCAGAACTCGCAAGTCAGGTGTTGACAAGCTGCTTGACTTCGTTTCCCCTGCTCCAAGCAGAGCTGCTGCTGGATTTGGGGATCCGATACAAAGGCGCTCACTCACACAGCCTGACTGTAGAGTCCTCTGTGTTCTGAGGAGCTGGCCTTGTAGGAGGTTTGTGACATTAGGCCACCCTTGTCCTCTGCAGGTCACTATGGTGCCTTTCTGCAGGAGGAGTGGGATCTGCTTCAGAGAATGGGTGAGTTGGCTGCACACCACCATATCAGCTGAAGCAGCCCCGGAAATGTTCTGACAGGGCTCATAAGCACACACTGCTTGGCTGGGGCTCAGTCCAGGACAACGGTCATCCCTCTAGACCTTCCTTTTAGCTCTTAGAGCCCCATGGGGACAACTAGGTCTGTTGGGCGCTACTTCTCATTGGAAACCAGCACAGGCTGACATCACATGTGAAGACAGGAAAAGGCCAAGAATATGGCCCTAGACCTGCTTTTTGGAAAAGCTAGTATGGTTCTGTGGGCCTGGCATATAGGGGCTTGTCCACCTTGGAATAGAACCATGGTTCCTTCAGAGGCCATCTTTCTTTCTCAGTTCTGTTGGCTCACGAGAGACTCTCTGTTCCTGTCACGTGCAAAATCCGTGTCTTCCCTGAGATTGACAAGACGGTGAGGTATGCCCAGATGCTGGAGAAGGCTGGCTGTCAGGTGAGGGCCGTGGCTCCCAGGGATGGTTGCTGGGATCCAGCAGGTAGTCTGGGCTCATATCTACACTGTCTCTCCCTGACAACCTTCCAAGACCAGAGGTGGCCCTTGATCCTCCTGTAGCTTTGGGTGGGGGGTGCATCCAAGTCATTTTCTGTGGGCATGGCAGTGGGCCCCTCCTGACCCCATTTTTTTTAAGACCCGCTATCTTGGTCTCAGAGCCTCTAAAACTGCCATCCCAACTCCAGGGTGTTGACTATGGGGAGTAACATTGGGTTTACTACTGTGTCTCAGGCCCTCCAGACATCAGCCATGGCCTTCTTAGGTGAGCTCAGTATCCATCCTCTCTGGAAGACTAGGTGTAAGCCACAGGGCATCAGACTTGGTACTCTTCCCCAGTCCTCCCTCCATGTTGAGCCTGGTCAAGTGTGCTCTGAGACAGGTAGCTTCTGGAAGAGCAGGAGCCACCTCTCAGCAGCCTGGGGCTCCTTCATGGGGCAGGGCTCACAAGACCCTGTGGGTCCAGGGATAGATCTGGCCTGGCTGGCCCTTGTTCTTTCCTGCATGGAAAGCTGAGGAACTTAAGCAGGTCCTTTGTGATTGGTTTGGGACCTTGGCCTAGAGCAATGCTGAACCATGTGTTGATCTGTCCTAGCTCCTGACTGTACATGGGCGCACCAAGGAGCAGAAGGGGCCCATGGCAGGGACAGCCTCCTGGGAGCACATCAAGGCAGTCAGGCAAGTGGATACAGTAGGTTGGGTGCAATCATTGGTCCTGCGGGCTTTGTGGAAGGGACATAAACCTAGCTCCACACCTTGGTGTCTTCAGCATTACCTGATGTCCTGTGTCTAGAAGGGAAGGCAGAAATACCATAGCAGGCAAGGTGTCTCAACAGGGTGGAACTTGGTGGCTGGTCTCTGTCCCTCCTGGCTTAGCACTGCCCTGGTGTGGTATAGGGTCAGGCTTCTCTCCCTGCCCCCCACAGGAAGGCCGTGGGAATCCCTGTGTTTGCGAATGGGAATATCCGGTGTCTGCAGGATGTGGAGCGGTGTATCCAGGACACGGGTGTGCAAGGGGTCATGACTGCAGGTGAGCAATGGATGGCTCAGCCTGTCCTGACCTTGTAGACCGTTTAAGTGGACAGTGTTCATTGTCCTGCCTGCTCCCCTATACCTAGCCTGTGACCTGAGTGGCCAGAAAGGTGTTCCAGGCTTTCCTCCCTCCCCACTTTCCAGAGGGCAACCTGCACAACCCTGCCCTCTTTGAGGGCCGGAGCCCTGCCGTGTGGGAGCTGGCTGAAGAGTACCTGGACATCGTACAGCAGCACCCTTGCCCACTGTCCTACGTCCGGGCCCATCTCTTCAAGCTGTGGCACCACACGTGAGTTGCTCCTTGGATAGGAGTTGAGTCTGTCTCTCTAAGCAGTGTCAGCCCTGTAGAGTGCTCTGTGCTCTCCCCAAGACAGCCAAGTCTGCTGAGGCTGCTGGCTTGGCAGTGAGGGAGGCCAGAGCTTGGGTGGGAAGAAGTTGGCCATGGCTCAGGTGGTGACTGAATGACAGGCATCTGCCTCAGGCTGCAGGTCCATCAGCAGCTTCGAGAGGAGCTGGCCAAAGTGAAGACCCTGGAGGGCGTGGCTGCTGTGAGCCAGGCGCTAAAGCTTCGGTGCCAGGCAGGTGCAGGGCTGTGGGAGCCCAGCAAGCTCTGTAGTGGGCCAGCAGCTTAGGTCTTTGACAGGTCTCGGGCCTTTGCAGGAGGACATGTCCAGGCAGCAAGGAGTGAGGCCACCTGGCAACTTACCTGCTTTCCACTGGATCTGCCAGCCCTACATCAGGCCTGGGTAAGCTATGCCAGCCTGCAGTGTGAATACATGCACAGGTGCCCATTGTCACTAAGGCAAGTCCCTGTTCTGAGTGAAGGGAGAGGAGAGGCTTTGTGTGGAGAAAGTGCTTTGGGTACTTACCCAAGATCCTTTGGTCCTCTGACTTTGTCCTTGGGGTTACTGGGTGGACCCTGGGGCTGCAATCTCCAAAGTTGGGCAGGCTGAGCTGTGATCACAGCCTGCCTGGGCTCAGTGGCACTAACCTTGGGCCCTTAAACTTTAGATTTACCCCTTCTATTGTGTGGGCTGCACATGTGTCCTGTGTCCTTATACAGGCCCTCTGTGGCTGGGCAGCCAAGAATAGTTACTTGGGATGAATGGGAGAAACATGCGTGTCCTTGGCCCATGCCCTCCATGGCTATCCAGCCCCTTTGCCTGGGATCACACCTGAGATCTGCCCCACTTGGCAGCAGTGAACTGACTATATATTCTGGGTGTGTCCTCTCCCTTCAGGCCCAGGGAAGGGAGCAAGGAGAATAGTGGTGGCCGCAGTAAGCGGGCTCTGGAGGAGGAAGAGGGCAGCCTGGATGGCTTGTCCAAGAACAAGCTGAAGAAGCAGCTGAGGAACCCTCACAAGACCTTCAACCCTTCCCTGAAACGTGAGTGCTGTTCTGTTCAGGCCAGGTTAACTGGTTGACTGTCAGTCACCTTGTCTTTGCCTTAACTGGAGGCCAGGTTCTGCCACGTCTAAGGCCTGGGTTCAGAAACAAATGCCTAGGGACATTTGTCCTGTGCCCAGACCAGACTTTGGGTTTGACACTAAGAACATGTGAAAGCTTTTAAATCTCATCTGTGTGTGATGTATCAGACAAGGCCATTGTACAAACTCCTTAGCTAGGTGCTGTTCAGGTGACCACAGAGGAGTTTTTCTGTATGTCAGGGCTTTGGGTCACTAGGGCTATCCTTGGCCTGCTCATTCTTGATCCAAATAGATGGAGCTGAAGGTGGCTAGCCTCTCTTATGGTTTCTAGATGTGCAGCTTTGGGGTCTCAGTCCAGTGCATTGTCCTCTGTGCTCTGGCCATTTCGGCAACCCGGGCTCTCACACTCGGCTGCTTCTTAGGGGTTCAGCAGTCTGGTGGCAGCTGGTAGCTTTGCAAGCCTGAGGCATTTGCAGGAGGGACCTTGTTTAGTCTTTGTTCCTTGGGATAGGTCTCAGGCTGTAACCCAGGCTGCCCTGGATCTCACTGTGTATGTAGTCTACACTGCCTCATCCTCAGCACCAGTCCACGTGGGAGGATTACAGGCATGAGCCACTGTACCTGGCTGCACTTTCACTGGGTGGAATGCTAACAGACCTTAGGGCTTTGGAACACTTGAGACTGAATGGGCAGCCCATCTGTTTGTTCCCCGTGAGGCCATGCTCACTCTGCTGTGTCCACTATCTGTCATAACTAGCCACATCATCCTTACCAGTCGGTCACAGCAAGACTTGTAGAGGTGGCAGCCAGTCACCCTGGCTTGCCTCATGTTCGTCTCATTCAACCAGCCCCCCCTTTTTTTCAGCTAAATATGCAAAGTGTGACCAGTGTGGAAACCCAAAGGTGAGCTGGCCCTTCTGTTGCTGTGCAGGTGGGCAGGGCAGTCCCTATGGATGTTGCTGGAGTCTGATAGTCCTGACCTCAGAATTTGGTCTGTGCATGGGTGTTAGCGTCAGTTCACCAGCTTTCTTGTACGCAGGGCAACAGATGTGTGTTTAATCTGTGCCGTGGCTGCTGTAAGAAGCGAGCATTCAGAGAGACAGCAGATTGCCCAGGTGAGCAGATGCCTGCTGCGCCCGCCCACCCACCTCCACAGCAGTGGGAACCTTGGCTTCCTGACAACCATTCCCCTCTTGCTCTCCTTGTCAGGCCATGGACTGCTTTTTAAGACCAAATTAGAGAAGTCTCTGGCCTGGAAAGAGACCCAGCCTGGGCTGCAGGAACCTCAGGAGGGGAGGCCCGGAACACCAGGTGGTTTCTCCGAAGTCATGGGTAGTGCCCTAGCCTGAGAGCCAGCAAGGGCCCTCTCTACCCCAGGACAGCCACTGAAGCCTAGACACTCTTAAGGAAATGCCTTTACTCAGGGAATCTCCTACTTGACACAGAAGGACATGTTGGTGTCTTCAGGCACCTTGGCTGAACTTGCCCCGTTCCCACAACTTGTTTCCAGGACTGAACAATAAACCATTTCAGAGATTCATTTGCAGAGATCTAATAATGGCCGATGACTGCTGCTTCCAGCCCATGCCCGAGGAGATTGCTCTCCTGGCTCAGTGGACCTTGGGAGCCAGGAAAGCAGTGTGAAAGGAGTGGGGTTTGCCCTGCCTTTCCTGAGTGGTCAGAATATCCAGGGGATTGCCCTGGGTGAGATCTTCCAAAGCAGAGGAGCAGAGCCTGGGGCAGTGATCAATCTGTACTTTAATGGCTACACTGCTGCAGTCAGAACTACACAGGAGGGTTTCGGGGTCCCCCTACCTGGGCATTGCACAGTCTGTTTCATTGGACAGAAACCTAGAGTCAGGCCTGAGTGACCATAGCAGGCAGCTTGCCTACCACAGCAGAGAGAACCTCAGAGTGGATGCCGCATCCAGGTGGCCAGGCTGCTCTAATGAACCACACATAGTCTGGAGCCTCCTCTGAGGAAAGCAGGCAAGAGGCCCAGGTGCTGCTTCCGTGGGCTGGGCAGGAGTGCAGACCGGTCTCTGCAGGTTGGGGATGCCTTTTACATGTTGGTGCTCATCCGTGACTGGCTGTTGGCTGGAGTCAGCTCCCCTTGGCTCCCTTCTCTAGGCGGAGACTGCAGTGGACGGGAGGGGTCAGTGGAGGCTGTGTAAGTGCTGCCCATGCCTCACACCCCAGGCTGCTCACCTTGACATGGATCTGGTTGCGCAGCACAGCTGCCCTCAGAATCATGGCCTTGGCACGTCGCTGGAACTCCTTGCCCATCAGCAGGGACTTCTCAAAGGTGGTGCTGCGTTGATCCACATCTCGAGCATACAATATCTGTACAAGTACAAGAGGAAGTTCAGAATGGCCCATCAGGCCATGCCCCCAGCAATCCCAGCCCTAACTACGCACCTTGCTGTGTGAGTCGATGCGGGCATTAATGAGCCCTTCCAGGATGAGCTGTGTTAGCTCATCCTCCAGAGCCGCAACTGTTGTGTTGAAGGCTGCAGCCATCTTGTGCATATCAGCTGACACGTAGGGGCTGAAGTACTGCAGGACAGAGGCCACAAGCTGTCCACTGTCCCCAGTGTCTGCACCCCACACAGTCTCTAACTGCCACTCCCCTCCCCCACTTACTTGGATGAGAGCCCGGTTGCGAATCTGGGTATACAGCGTCCGGACATGAGGGGCCAGGTACATGTCCAAGAGCAGGTTGTCCTGCAGAGGAGAACTGGTCAGTGACCCGAGGCACAGGCTAGCCCAGTCTCAGTGCAGCTGTTCCTGTCTCCTACCTTCATCTCATCCAACATCTTCAAGCACGAGGCGTACTTGGACTCATAGAATTTGAAGATGATGTCTCTGACCTGTGGCTCCAGCTCCAGGAACAGCTTGAAGGAGCTGAGGATACCAGAGTGCTCAGCTACAAAGGGACTAAGGGCCCGACCCTGGGCAGGAACAGGAGGTAGGAGCCACACCCAACTTACCTGCTGGAGATGACATTGCGTTGCAGCTCCTGACGGTCAAAAGTGGCTAAGGCACACAAGCCACCATAGACAGCCACATTGCTGGGGGACAGCAGCTGAAGGAAGAAGGGGAGGTGGGGCCAGAGACCTAGGGTCCTGGGTCATGGGTGCACACACCAAGGAAGAAGCCCAGAGCTGGGGCCTGGCCCTCCCACTACCCACTCAGACATGCTTAGCCCTCATTCAGGAGAGGTTAACACCTCAATCCATGAGCCCTCATTTCCTCTTATAGCTGAAGAGTCCCACGTGCTCCTCCTCACCTCTGGGAAGTCGCAGTGATCAAAAGAAGCCAGAAGGAAGCACTTTGCAGCTTGCTTATACTTTCGTGCAGCCAGCTCAGCCAGGCCTAGAGGGACCAGGCAGGAGACAGTGAAGACAGGCTATTAGAGGAGGCTGCTGGAGCCCTAGGCGACTGGTCATCATTAGACAGCCCACTGGCCTCTTGCCCATAGTATTCCTCAGTTTGTTAGTAACAGCATCTAACTGAAGACATTCCTGTAAGTATGTCTGCAGGGAAGCCTCACCTGCAGCACACTTGAGCTTGGTGAGGATGGCCTGGGTCTGGCTGTCGCGCTCTCCACGCTGCTACAGGGGAAGGCAGCAGATATGAGAGGCCCTACCCAGGGAAGGGTCCAGAGCAAACTCAAAAGGAGGTTGAGGCTAGGAATGGGTATGGGGCTACCGGGGGGCCACTGTGGAGGTGGATCTTACCTCAGCAATCTCTGGAGTAGACTCAGCCTTGCTGACATAGCTTAACACATGAGACCAATTTTGCAAGTAGACACTGACCTGGCAGATGAGTAGGCAAGGCCGAGCTAAGTCTGGTGGCCTCTTTGGGCCCTCCATGCCTACCCACTTGTCAGCTAGGTCACCTTGATGACGTTGAGGCACATGTTGATGACATGCTTAGCACTGGTACAGTAATCTCGGGCTCGTGAGTAACATTTGAGGGCATTGCTGAGGTCTCCGCAGTCCAGATAGTGATCACCCAGGTCGTCATGGCCGCNGTGAGTGGATACTGGTCGAGGAGCCAGCCAGGCCTAGCTGCCCGCCTCCCCTGCCAGAGCAGGCCGGCACCTGATGCTCTCTTTGATGGAGTTGCCCTTGTAATTCTTCAAGTCTGTGTCCAGCTTCTCCAGTTTCAACAGGGCCTTCTTCCGAGTGGCCTCCACCCAGGCTGTATCCAGGGGTGGGGGCTCCACTCCACTCTCAGGGATGGCATCAGGTGCGTTCTGCAGCTCCCTGAAGGATAACCTAGCCATCAGGACAGCGACAACCACAAGAACCAGGGAAGAATGGGAGAGGACATAACAAGCCATAGGCTGGTCTTCAAGAGGCCTTTGACTTGCCCTACCCAAAGGAGCCCACCTGTACCAGAGGCCCTTTACAGAGATATTTCCTGACCTAGGCGCCCGCAGTCAGATAGGTAAGTTTTAATGGAGGATAAAGGGTTTTGACCCCCCTTTTTTGGGGGGGTAGGTGGAAGGACAGCTACACCAGGTTCTGAAGAATTAGGATCCCAGCTGTGTGCACATAGGCAAAGGAAGCCAGGAGAGAGAATAGGGCCTGCTACCACTTCCCTGCCACAGGACTTAACATGTACAGGGTACTGCTACACCACAGGTAGGATGCTGGGCATGACGGGGCACAGAACGTGGTCACTTGCCCCCTCCAGGGCCTTACCTAGTAGCCTCAGAGAGCTTCCGGTGGATCTCTTCATACATATCGACATTGAAGGTCCTCTGTACAAAGGACAGGGCCATTTTCAAGGCCTCGACCCGCAGTGGAGGACACCGGTCAGCTATGAACTGCAGCCGCTCAATGCGCATCAGGCCACTATAGCTGGCTGCATACTGCTCCAGGTCCTGGGGGGGAAGAGGAAGGGGTGTGTGNGGGGGGGTTGGTACAGCCTGAGCCAGAATACCAAACCTTCCCTTAGGCCTACAGAACTGACTGCTGTCCCAGATTCTGGGAAGAGACCACTGGTGTGGATTAAGGACCCTCAGATTCCAGCTCTGCACTGGAAAGCAGGAACACAGGCATACCCAACAAGTGATGGAAGTTGGGGTGAGAACAGATAAAAAAGTGTGTTGGCTGGAAACAGACCTTAACGGAGGTGTTCTCACTAAGATGGTGCAGTTTTAAAACTGCCTGAGAAGCCCACACAGGCGGACAAATGAAAACTCAGTTTCGTGGCTCCGAAAGATATCACTAAAGTGGTTGCTAGGCATCACCCATCTCCCAAAGCTATCCACTACAGTAGGGAGTCTGATTGGACCCCTCAACAGATCCAAGTGACGGTAGTCCTCCCCGCATGAAGATCCGTACCAGGGTGGGGTTCTCCACCACGTAATTGACATCAGGTGCGTTCTGGGGGTCTTCCTGAGGGTCGACATCAATCTGCATAGGTTCCACAGCCCCCTGCAATACAGAAAAAGCTCCCTGACACACAGCACCAGGGAGGGCAGGGACGCTGCTGTCCTGGGTGGTCGGTCCTGCCCAAGACGTCCCAAGGCACAACTGCCCTGGGCTCCCACAGGTATTGGTGGCCAAGCGCCCTCCTCTGCTCTCCCACACAAGTTTGGGGTCACAGTTCTCTGACTTCAGGAGCCGTCAGGCGTTCCCAGTCGCCACACTGATTAATGAAGCCTCCTCCAGGCCACAGATAATAAAACAGATTGACACCCTCTCTGCAGAGGTCAGGAGAGCCACAGCAGGCCGGCCACGGTGCGGAAGAGGTGCCGGGGTCTCGAGCGACTCCGAGGGCCGCCTCCCGCACGCAGGGCGCCCGGTACCTCGGAGA
>LOEQ01008879.1:14694-30731 GCA_001685075.1 Bramus lutescens | reverse complement strand
CCCCTCCCCGCACCTCTGGTCCTGGGCTGGACCCCCTGTCTGCACCTCTGGTCCCGGGCTGGCCCCCCTGTCTGCACCTCTGGTCCCGGGCTGGCCTCCCTGTCCGCACCTCTGGTCCTGGGCTGGACCCCTCCCTGCACCTCTGGTCCCGGGCTGGCCCCCTCCCCGCACCTCTGGTCCCAGGCTGGCCCCCCTGTCCGCACCTCTGGTCCTGGGCTGGACCCCTGCCCGCACCTCTGGTCCCAGACCTACTCACTGCATTCTCTGGTGCCTCACGGTGTTTTCTCCCTCAGACGTTCATCTTCACCGACGGAGAGGACTCTGAGCTCCAGCTGCTGGCAGGTGAGACCCCCCCCTGGACTGAGTTGTAGCTACCCGGGCAGTTCTGTTCCTGTGTCAGGCACCTGGTGGATTCACAGAGCTAGTGGAGGGCAGAGCCGGGATGCCCGTCCATGGCCAGTCCACCTTCCAGTGCCCATCCTTCCGGTCGTCAGGTCCTCACCCGCCCCACCCCGAGTCCCTGGCACCCACCTTCCTTGAGGAAGCCCCGCCAGCCGTCACCTGTTCCCACCTGGGCTGTTCTAAATAACTGTCACCTGTTTCAAAATGAGGGTTGTGGTTGGGCTGCAGCCTAAACCAGGAGGCAAGCTGGAAGTCAACCCACAAATTTCCCGTTTCCAACCGTGCAGGCGGGCGCCTGATCAACACCAATTGCTCGGCCGTGCGCACACGCCAAGCGCTGTGCTGTAAAATGTCAGTGGAATACGATAAGTTCATAGAATCTGGACGGAAGTAAGTACCTCACCGGTCAGAGAACCCAGGGCTGAGCGTGCTGGAGGCTCCCACGCAAACGGGGGGCCTCAGTGCATAGGCCTCTCCCTCCGCCTGCAGATGGTTCTGCCACGTGGATGACGACAACTACGTGAACCCCGAAAGCCTGCTGCACCTGCTTTCCACCTTCTCTTCCAACCAGGACGTCTACCTGGGGCGACCTAGTCTGGACCACCCCATCGAGGCCACTGAGAGAGTCCAGGGTGGTGGTACCGTGAGTGCTGGGACCAGCATCCTCTCCGAGGATGCTGCAGGAGCTGAGACTGGGATAAGATAAGACAGGCATGGGTTGGGTGGCCTTGGAGCTAGCACACCTAGCATAGTGAGAGACAAGAGTCTAGAGGAGAAGCCATGGTGACTTGTTAGGAACACCTTGTGTCCTCTGTACAGTGGCCCAGGATGACACTATTCAGCCGGAGGGTTGACAGTGAGGAGCCCTATCCCGGGCAGCCTTGACCGAGCTTTTCCTTTTTCCAGTCAAACACAGTGAAGTTCTGGTTTGCTACTGGTGGGGCTGGGTTCTGCCTGAGCAGAGGCCTTGCTCTCAAAATGAGTCCATGGGCCAGGTAAGTGGGAGGCTGGGAGCCCAGCGGCCTGGCTTGGGGATGGTAAGGGATACGTAGGTGCTGACTAACCTACCCTCCAGCCTAGGTAGCTTCATGAGCACAGCCGAGCGGGTNGCTCCCTGATGATTGTACGGTAGGCTACATTGTGGAAGGGCTTCTGGGTGCCCGTCTGCGCCACAGCCCCCTCTTCCACTCCCACCTGGAGAACCTGCAGAGACTGCCGTCCGATGCTGTTCTGCAGCAGGTGAGACACCCGAACCTGAGCCTTACCCCACTCCTGCAGGGACCCAGCCTCTCTCCCAGGGGGTCTTCCAATCATCCAGAGCTCAGGAGAGGGCTAGCCACAGGGTGCCCTGTCCCTGGGGAGTGAGCCCTGGGCCAAGACCTTGCCTGCTGGATGAAGAACCCTCAGGAGTGAAGCTCATGGCAAGTCTCAGAGGGGCTTCTTTATGAAGGGCCACTGTCCTGCTTCCCTAAGCCTGAGGGGGGAGTGAAGTTTCTTTTAGCAGGTAGAGTACTCAAGAGGAAGAACTGACCCTCTCCACTCTCCCCCTCCCCCTCCCAGGTCACCCTGAGCTATGGGGGTCCTGAGAACCCACGTAATGTGGTGAACGTAGCCGGAGGTTTCAGTATACAGCAGGACCCTACACGGTGAGTGGGCACCGGGCTATTTCAGCCCTGGAGGGCTCTGGTGTCAGCCACCTGCCCAGCAGATCTGACCTCACTTCTTCCCCTGGCAGGTTCCAGTCTGTGCACTGCCTTCTCTACCCAGACACCCACTGGTGCCCTATGAAGAACAGAGGTGAGGTAGCTTTTCAGTAACTGATGACCCCTGGTGGCTGCTCGTCCTGGCTCCCTCGGGCCTTCCATTCGGGCAGTCAGCAGAAGACGAAATTGCTTGAAGGCCTCCCACGATCCCTCATTCCAGTTGGGACACAAGGTACCTCGGGATCGTGAGGACAGCTGGACTGCGCGTGTGGAGATCGTCCAAGAGCAGCAAGAAAAGTAATGGCGCCGAGCTGTGTACAGGCGCTGCCGGCCCAGCCCGAAGGTCTTCTCGTGGAGAGGGTCTTCTACTCCAGTGACTGTGGCCCAGGAGGGGACGGGTCCCCGACCTCCCACAGCTGCAGCTTAAGGTGGTGCCGGGTGGGCTAGTCATTAAAGGGTGGGCTCCAGGCCTGACCACAGACTCTTCCTGGGTTGCTCTGTCTCGGCGACAGGTTTGGGTCTTACACGTCTGTACCTGGCCACTGGATGCTTAAGGTCAGCCCAAGGCTGTGCTTTCCAGCCACGCTGCTGTTCATTGTTACCTCAATCCCTGGCCTCCCAGAATCACCACCAGGAGACGTTCTTCCTCTAACTGGAGGTTTAGGGGTTTTCTTCCCTGAGCTTCCCACAAATCAACAGCACAGCCAGAGCCTTTCCTCTGGGCCCCTCAGGAGCAAGATGCAGCCCCAGCACCTTTTACAGGGGTGTCCTGCGGGAAGCGACTGCAGTATTGAGTAAAGGCTTCTGTGACGTTCCTAGTTTGGCTCCTCTTGTAATAAGTGAGCCGGACACCTGGCAGCTCTGCTCTGCAGATGTCCACACAACCGCTCATTCCCCCTGGAAGCCCTGCTCCTACAGCACCAGCTGCCTCCTTAACCCTCCATACTGTGAGGCCAAACAGAACTAGAGAGTGGTCTTTCTCAGCACATGGGATGGAACCACTGGTACACATGTGAGCATGGCTGGTATGTGCATAGCTGCCTGTGCCTGTAAGGGCACAGATGCTTTGTGCGTGGGTACGTTGGTGATGTGGGAGTGTGTGGGCATAGCTGCTGGGTGTATGAGTATACCTGTGTACACGGGCGCATGTATAGTGTTTGTGTGAACATGGCTGGGAGAGGGTCTGGACCCTGGCCCGTGTGTGCTTGTGTGTGTTGGTGCATAGAGATGTGATCGATGGTCCCTGGCTTAGAATGGTTCAGCTTAGGACTCTGTTTTGTTTTGTCTGAGACAGGCTCTTCTTTTTTCGCCCTAGCTGTACTGGAGCTTGCTGTGTAGACCAAGTGAAACTTGACCTCACAGAGGACCACATGCCTCTACCTCCTAAGGAATGGGAGAGAAGCTGCGTGCCACCACACCTGGCAAGCACTTTCATGCGGTGTATAAGTAGGGCTGAAGGATGGCTCATCATAGAGCACTTGCCTAGAACACCCGTGGGGGTGGGGGTGTCATGGTGTTAATGTACGTTTATATACGGTAGAAATCTGACTTCGAAGGTAGGAGTGGTGGCTCATACATGTAATCTCAAACCCGGGAGGGCTGAGGCCAAAGAGTCACCACAAGTTTGAGGTCAGCCGGGCTACAGCGTGAGTTCCAGGTCGGCCAGGGCTAAATAAAGACACTGCCTCAGTTAATCCTACTGTAAGTTAAGTGGTCTTCCCCGGGACTAGGGGTGCACCATGCAACCCTCTCTCCAGATTCTGAGTAGTTGACAGCCCCAGCAACGAGGTCTCGATGGTGGATATGCAGGACTGGCTGTGTTCTTAAGCTAAGGTGCTGTGGGAGCTAGATCTATTAAATACTTCCCATCTACGATGATTTCAACTTGAGATGGGCTTACAGCTTCCCAGTGTCACTAGAGGGGCTTGTGTGTGTGAAGGGCAGGAAGCAATAAGTTGTGACTGGGTTGTGCTCACCAGAAGTGAAACATGCCTCGGAGCCCTGCATGGCGGTGCAAGCCAGTAATCTCAGCTTGGAGAATTCAAGACCAGCCTGGGCTGTGCAGACCTGGTTTTGACATAAAGACACTGTGTGCTAGCAGATGACTTGGTCACTGCACGGCTTACCCTGAGTTTGGGCCACAAAACCCACATTAAGAGAAAACATAAGCTGGGCAGTGGTGGCGCACACCATTAGACCCAGCACTCGGAGGCAGAGGCAGCCGGATCTCTGTGACTTCGAGGCCAACTTGTTCTACAGAGATGGTTCCAGGACAGCCAGGGCTACACAAGGAAACCCTGTCTCAAACAACCAAAGAGAGAATAAAACAAGATGTGTCGTACTTGAGGGTTGGCACCTAAGTGTAGCCTGCACGTGAACAGGTGTGCACACACACAGAATGGCGGCACCTGAGGGTAGGCTGTACATGAAGAACAGGCGTGCACACACACACACATACACGGAAGAGGAAACTCCATCTTGGGTCAAACCCTATAGGTTTTGGGGTCCTTAGCCTGCCGGGTTCCAGGGAGAAGCTCTGGTTCTGTACAGTCGGGTTCCGGGTAGAAGGCCAAGGACTGAGAGTGGGAAACAGACAACAGTTGAATGGGATGAGCTCGAAGCATGGAGTGTGGAAGCTGCTGCAGAGTCCTCATAGCAGCGTGGAGATATGAGGGAAGGTGTCCCTTGTATCCACCAACACAGCTATGATCTAGTCACCTGCCTGGGACCCTAACGTGGGCATGTGGCAAGTCACAACCCCACCCAGTGCCTGGAGTTCAGAAGCCTCTAATTTCACTCAAGGGCTCCACCAGTAAACACAGTGTCTTTGGATTGCAGGGACCAAGGATAAGAGCAAGTCCACACCAACAGGAGGGGTGCTTACAGACTGCAGAGGTGGTAACCACCCAGAGCAGGCCAGATCCGGACTGCCAGGGCCTTTCCAGAACTAATGCAGCTTGCTATAGGACTACGTGGTTGTGTCCCCAGCACCTCCACCTGCCAAGGCTGGTCCAATGACCTAAGCATCACATAGCCCACTAATATCTGTGAAAGAGTAGCTCCCACCCCTTCTCACGGGGATCTCTGGCTCGTGAGGAGAAAGCAGATTAATAAATGCCCTCTTAGCTGGGTGGTGGTGGTACATACTTATAATTCTAGCACTCAGGAGGCAGAGGCAGGCAAATCTCTAAGTTCAAGGCCAGCCTGGTCTACAGAGTGAGTTCCTGGACACCTAGGGCTGATACACAGAAAAACTTGGTCTCAAAAGAGAAGAAAAAAGTAAATCAGTCTGGGT
This sequence comes from Bramus lutescens, assembly GCA_001685075.1. Lineage (NCBI taxonomy): Eukaryota > Metazoa > Chordata > Mammalia > Rodentia > Cricetidae > Bramus > Bramus lutescens. Next base: position 25,331 of record LOEQ01008879.1, on the reverse strand, counting down.
GTGGTGGTGAGCACCTATAATCTCAGCACCAAGTACACAATTGGTATTTCCTAACTGCATGACCTTCTGGATATGGCTATGTCATGTTTTCCTGTTCACAGTTCAGTTTCTGGTTTGTTGGTGTGTGTGTGTGTGTGTGTGTGTGTGTGAGTGTGTTCACCTCTGCATATTTGTGTTCCTCTAGAGGCCTGAGGTGATTGACTGTCATCTTCAATTGATCTCCACACTATTTTGAGACAGGGTCTCTCAGTGAAAATGAAACTTACCGTTTCAGCTAGACTGGATGTCAGAGAGTCATTACCCCCCTTCCTCATCCCTCCTCGCTCCTTCCATGATCCTCTTGCTCCATCCCCAGGCTTGGGTGACAGATATCTGTCTGCCTCCTTGCTCGACTTTTTGCCTGGATGCTAGGGATCCAAACTGAGGCCATATTTGTACAAAGACATGACTCACTGAACCATCTCCCCAGCCCCACTTTAGGATGTATGGTGAGAGGTGTTCTTTTTCACGTTAGTTCCTAAGTTGTGACAGTGCTGGCTGCATCCTGCTGGCTCACATAGCTTCCAGCCACTCTTGAAAGCTTGCCTTTCTCTCCTTCTTGGGAAGTGTCTGGAAATTCCTGAGGTTCCATCGACACAGCTGGCTTGTTTCTGATATTTGTGTGATTGACACGGGGGCCAGGAAGTCTTCCAAGGTTTATTATGCATATTGAGTTCTGCCTGCATGTGTGCCTGCACACCAGAAGAGGGCACCAGATCTCATTATAGATGGTTGTGAGCCACCATGTGGTTGCTGGGAACTGAACTCAGCCAGTGCTCTTAACCTCTGAGTCATCTCTCCAGCCCTAGATGGCTTTTGGGTTTTTTTGTTTTGTTTTGTTTTCTAACCAGATCTTATTACCGGTGGTTGTGAGCCACCGTATGGTTGCTGGTAATTGAACTCAGGACTTCTGGAAGAGCAGTCAATGCTCTTAACCACTGAGCCATCTCTCCAGCCTGATGTTCGGTTTTTACTCAAAGAGCAAGATACCCAGAACTACCATGAGCTCCACATCTGCGCAGCGCCCAGGGAGGGTGCTGCAACAGGCCGAATGAATCCTGACAGAAACTAATAAACAGAAAGAGGGTAAGGTTCCTCTCCTCTGTAGAAGCTGAGCTTTGACCTTGGTTGTCAGACTCAATTTGTCAATTCTCTCACTCTTGTGTTTCTCTTGGGTGACTAGCCGTGCACTCTTGCCCAGTTTTTGGCTATGGCTGCAGATTTTAGTCATTTTCTGCTCTGATCTGGTCATTCCTGCAGCTCAGATGTTCTGGGAAGAGACTTGAGTCTCAGACTTGAGCCCCTGGTGGTCTGTAAGCAATAGTCGAACATCATGCAAGGAAGACTAAAGGGGCGCATACACCTCAGGAGCAGGGGTAGAGTGTGAAGAGAGGCAGCAAGAGGCACCTAGGGAGGAGCTAGAAGATTGGTTGCTGAAGCACCGGGAACCTCACAGGCTCAGGCTCAGCTCCTGGGACGCCAGGCACGCAGACAGCAGGGGGCGCTGCAGCACAGACAGAGCCGCTGACTGGGGGCCGAAGAGAATGGTTGCTGTCCCAAGTCCTTCCAGCACCTAGGGCTGGGTCCACCTCTGGAAAGTCAGTGAAGTATAAAATGGACATAGCTCTTATACTTTTCAGAAGATTGGTGTCTGTGTGTTTGTGTGGGGGACAGATGTATGCTCACGTGTGGAGGTCAGAAGTCAACCCTGGGTGCTTTCCTCAGGAACTGTTCACAATTTTTTTTTTTTGAGACAGAGTTCTTTTGCTATAATCTATGGCTCACCGAATCAGCTAGGAGAGTTACTCAGCAAACCTTATGGATCCCCCTGTCCGTGATGCCAGCCTACCCAGAGCTGGCATCACAAGCATGTACTACCACACTTGGTCCTTTTGTTTGTTTGGGTTTTCCAAGACAGGTTTCTCTGTTTAACAGCTCTGGCTGTCGTGGAACTCGCTCTGTAGCCCAGGCTGGCCTCAAACTCACAGGGATCCACCTGCCTCTGTCTCCCAAGTGCTGGGATTGAAGGAGAGGGCCACCACTGCCCGGGTAACACGCTTGATATTGTAAAAACACAGGTTCTGGGAATCACACTCCAGTGCTCATACTTGAAAAACAAGTAATTAACAGATTGGCCCATTTCCTTTTTACATAATCAGAATCACGCACACCTGTGTCTGTATTTATGCGCATGTGTGCTGGAGATGGAACCCAGGACCTCACAGACGGAAACCAGTTCTCAGTTTTCATTTATTGATAAAATCTCTTTAGCAATATCTTCTACACTGCTTTTTTCTAAATCACAGAGTCCTCTCTCAGACCACACACAGTGAGGCAAAGCAAGAAAAGCCTGACATCTTTGCATCTGTTTTCATCTTTCTCCTTCAGACATCTTCCTGTTGATTTTGAGAGTCTCAATGCCAGACGCCTAAAGCCTCCTAGACCTGCAGTCACCTTGGATTCCAGGAGCAAGGGGACGGAAAGACCTGTAGTTTTCTGTGAGGCCAGGCTAGACGACCTTGGAGAACCAGACCCACCCAGGCCAGACTGCTTTGTTAAACTCCTGGCTACATCTTTCTGTGTTCAACTCACGTCAGTACCCAGAGAGCAGGCTCGGAGCTCACTAAGCCCCTGTATTTCCCCAGTGTGGCCACATTGATTAAACCCCCTTCTCTTCTCTTTAATGAAAGCACTGGGGACACACAACCCTAGTCTGTTGGGATTTCCAGGGCCAGGCGTTTGCCTGGAAACTCCAGTAACAAACCTTTATGACCCAGGGCAGGAGAAAGCATGCCTTTGAAGGCCACCCCAGCCAAATCTCCAGGCAGAGACTAGCACCTTCCCTCTAGGCCTTAGAGAAAGATCTCCACCAGCCCTTTTCCCAACAGAGCGTGTTGGACCTTGCTTTTATTATTTCTTTGAGGTCTTTTGGGATATTCTACAATCAGGCCATTTGATTTTTGCAGGTAAATGAGTTTTATTTTTATTTTTGTGTAAGGGTAAGTTTGTTCTGTACATCATATTCACGCAGTGCCTACAGAGGCCAGAAGAGGGAATCCGATCCCCTGGAACTGGAGTTACAGATGGTTGTGAATCACCATCAGGAATTGAATTCAGGTCCTCTTGCAAGAGCAGTCAGTGCTCTTAACCACTGAGTCATCTCTCCCGCCCCTGGCAGGAAAACTTGAAATTTTGTAGGAATTGCTGGGCAGTGGTGATGCATATCTTTAATCCCAGCACTTGGGAGACAGAGGCAGGGGGATCTCTGTGAGTCTGAGACCAGCCTGGTCTACAAGAGCTAGTTCCAGGACAGGCTTCAAAGCCACAGAGAAACCTTGTCTTGAACACCCCCCCCCAAAAAAAAAAGAAAAAAGAAAGAAATTTTGTAGGGACCATGGCTTGTTTTTTATTTCTTTGCTGTGTGGGCTTTTCACACTATTTTAAGCATAGGTCATTTGTTTTTAGATAGGAAACTTGAAATCCAGAATGTAAGACGGCTCAAGGTACCTTAACAGGCTGGGTGTTGTTAGATCTCTGTATTAATCTAAGAGCCCTGGGAAATGTTGAATGCGCTATCAAGGTGTCCCCAAGGGAGAACTCCAGCTGATTGGTCCTCTTATTATGAACCTGTGACTCAACGGGCTGTAGGGATGAGTGAAGTCCTTAGTGAATGTGTTGTTGACATGGACGTATCAAGGACCACCAATGCCTCAGTCCTGTGGGAGTGGCAAAGCCTCGCCCTTGGTCTGAGGGAAGGCAGAGCCTTCCTCTGCTACCTCTGGTCTGATTGGGAGGTGACAGTGTTCGCAGAAACTGTTCAATGTAGTTTTCTGCACCCACACTGGACGACCTTAAGTCTGCTCTCCTTCAGAGGTCAGCTAACGCTGGCTCCTCGTTCAGTGGTATACAGTAAGCCCATCTCCCTTGTTCAAGCATGTGTCATAAACACACTGAGATGGGGGGGCTGCTGTGGCCTTTCTATCGCCGAGTGCAGACCACCTGGTCCCTGGTTTTCTGTGTCCATGTCTTTGTCATTTCTATGTCTCCCTCCCTGCCCCAGTGAGGGCTCCAGGGCTAAGCTTGGTTCTCTGGATTTGTGTTACCCTTTCCACGTATCAGGACGTAACTGTCTGTCTATAGTAGTGGGCTTGACGGGAGCTGGCAATCCGGTGGCTGCTGTCTGCTGTCTCCTGTCTCATTGAGAGATCTAGCCTCACGCTCTTCCAGCCCATTCTGGTGACTCTAGGTGACCAGGATATTAGGGGAGGCATTAGGGATGCCAGGGGCCTCATGACAAGCGGTAATCTTGTAGGGAGCCACGTAAGAAAAAGACACCTGGTCCTGGCTTGGCAGGAACTCCAGCAACTTGCTTAGAAGGTGCAATGTGTGGGCATGTTTAGTTGACCCAGGGGACAGCGTGTGGGCATGTTTAGTTGACCCAGGGGACAGCGTGTGGGCGTGTTTAGTTGACCCAGGGCATGTTGGGTGGCATCTTTCAGGCTGGTTTTGTTGGATCCTAGCGTCCAAACACCGAGGAGGAGTCACCCTCTGAGACCACCTCTCACACCACAGCCGATGCAAAAGCATGAGGATTTTATTAATTCNGGGCTATTACCAATAATTGGCTGGAGAGCTGTTGCCAGATCAGATGAGGTAAGAAGTCATTTTGACCCCATTTCCCAGGGGACTGAATCAAAACATACGTGTAGGGGTAATTGTTCAGGAACTGAGTCAACATCTTAAAGTTATCTTGCCCCAATTTCTGGAGAACGTACGTGCATGTGTAGCTGTTAGGTCCTTGGTTCCCAGGGGAGGAGGGTAATCACTAAGGCACGGAGGCTGAGAGGGTTCAGAATGGTCGGAAATGGCTTCAGAATTGTCTTAAAGTCTTACAGTTTGACCTGCTTTACTCTGACCAGGTGTTCTGAACACAGTATGCCAGAAACATAGGATACACTTGCGTCTTTCCACAATGTCAGATGTATTATGTAAAGGAAAATTCACAAGCTACTTTGGTTTGCTATAATTTAGAAGCAATTTCAACTTCCTTTGACGGCCTGGCTGTAGGCGAGCAAGGTTTATCTTATTACTTTAGTCTTAGGTAACGACTCTGAGTTGCAGGTTACATTTCACTGTGTGTGTTACAGGCAGATAAGTAGGTTACCAAATGGCTACAAAATGTTTAAAGAAGCTTGCTATGAAGACCTGGGTGGCCTTGAACTCAGAGATCCACTTGCCTCTGCTTCCCTGAATGCTGTGGTTAAAAGTGAGTGCTACCACATGTGTTCGCTTATTTCTTTTAATGATTTATTCTCTGTTTCATGTGCAATGGTGTTTTGCCTGTATGTATGTCTGTATAAAAGTGTCAGATCCTCTGGAACTGGCGATACAGACGGTTGTGAGCTGTCGTGTGGGTGCTAGGAATGGAACTCAGGACCTTTGGAAGAGCAGGCAATGCTCTTAACCACTGAGCCATCTCTCCAGCCCCCGTGTTTGCTTATTTTTGACACAGGCTCTCCTTTTGCCTCCACTTCAAGCGCAGGGATCACAGGATTTCATCACAAGAGTCCTTTTATACAAACCTGGGGATTCAACAAAAGCGTTCTACCTATGGAACGGCATCTCTAGCCCTCTCTTTGGGTTTTTAATTTTGTGTGTGTGCATGTGCAGCATGTGTGCAGATGCATAACTGCGGGCGTGAGTGTGGAAGTCAGAGAACCCTGGGTCGGCCATCTTCAGCAATACCATCAACTTCATTTGAGAGCAGGCCTCCTATTGGCTTGGAAATCACCAATTAGGCTCAAGGCTAGCCACTGAGCCTCCAGGGATCTGCCTGTCTCCACTTCCCTAGCACAGGGATTGAAAGAACACACTTTTGCCAGGGCGGTGGTGGCACAAGCCTTTAATCCCAGCACTCAAGAGTCAGAGGCAGGCGGATCGCGGTGAGTTCGAGGCCAGCCTGGTCTAGAGAGTGAATTCCAGGACAGCCAGGGCTATTAAACAGAGAAACCCTGTCTTGAAACAAAAAGAAAGGAAGGAAAGGAAAAAGAAACACCACAAAGCAACTTGGGGGAGGAAAGGGTTTATTTGGCTTACACTTCCACATCACTGTCCATAATGAAAGGAAATCAGGACAAGAATTCAAGCAGGACAGGAACTTGGAGGCAGGAACTAATTCAGAGGCCAGGGATGACTGATTACTGGTTTGTTGACCCATGGTCTACACAGCCTGGTTTTTTTGTCTTTGTTGTTGTTGTTGTTGTTTTGAGACGGGGTTTCTCTGTGAAACTGAAATCCCAGAGATACACCTGCCTCTGTGAGAGCCAAAGTTACATTTAAAAATTTCATTACTATGCCTAAGAGATCCATGAAACAAAAATGCCTCCGCTCAGCAGTCCCTTGCTCAAGGATAGACAGTTCCTGAGATCCTGGAGGCTACTGTTTATGAAGATGACAAGCTACATGTTTTCACTCCCTAAACAAGTTTGTTTGGCCCACCTACACCAGATGCGCTAGATCACACACAGGCAGGCGTTTCACAGGCAGGTGATACATCAGGCTGAACGCTTGCCCCTGATTGAACCTGATGGGAAAAGCACTGAATTGTGGGTTTTCCTTCTTAAGTCTCTGCAAACCATTATTGTAGGCCATTTCCCAGGAACTTGGGTATGGACCTGGCCAGAGCCCATTCACCAGGCCAGAATTAATTAAAGCTTGCTTCAAATTTGACTTTAAACTGTGGTAGTGGTCTTGTTCTCCATCAGCGGGATTAACACCTCTACCTCCAAAGTGCTGAGATTAAAGACATGTGCCACCACCATCTGGCTCAGCCTGCTTTCTTACAGAATACAGGACCACCAGCCCAGGATGGCGCCATTCACAATGGCTTGGGCCTTCCACATTGTCCATCAATTTGAAGGCCTGAGCACTATCCCTAGAACGCACAGAGTGGGAGGAGAGGATCGACTCCTACAAGGTGTCCTCTGACACTTTCACGTGTGTGCAGAGGCACATGGGCACTTGTGTCCATACATGCACATGTATGTGCACACACGTTAATTGATGATTAATGTAAAAACAGAAAAGATAAAATATAAAATGGCAACGATTCTTGTACTTATCATATGGTTTGCATTTGTGTGCTCATATATATATGTGTGTGCCTGCTCTTGTATTCATAGGTACACATGCATATGTGGAGACATGTAGAGGTCAGAGGTCAACCTTGGGTATCATTCCTCAGGAGCCATTTGCCTTATGTTTCGAGACAGGGTCTCTGCTAGTTAACACCAGATCTGCTAGGCTTGGAGCCTTCATTGCTGTGAAAAGACACCATGCCCACAAGACACCACGCCCACAGCAACTCTTAACTGTACAGGCTCACTTCATCCGAGGTTCAGACCATTATCATCACTGTGGGGAGCATGGTGACACGCAGGCAGACATGGTGCTGGGTTAGCAGCGGAGAGTCCTACGTTTCGTAGGCAACGGGAAGTTGACGGAGACACTGGGTGGTATCCTGGGCACAGGAAACCTCAAATCCTGCCCCCACAGTGACACACTTCCTCCAACAAGGCCATACCTTGTTGTATGGCCACTCCCTGTGAGCTTATGGGGGTCAATCCAAACTACTACATTCCACTCCCTGACCCCCATAAGCTTGTAACAATATCACAATGCAAAATGCATTTAGTCCAGCCTGGTGGTGGTGGCACACGCCTTTAATCTCAACACTTGGGAGGCAGAGGCAGGCGGATCTCTGTGAGTTCGAGGCCAGCCAGGTCTATGAGAGCTGGTTCCAGGACAGGTTCTAAAGCTACAGGGAAACCCTGTCAAAAAAAAAAAGGTTAATTTAAGTTGTAAGAGCTGGCTGGAGCCAGGCAGTGGTGGTATACAAACAGCATTTGGGAGGCAGAGGCAGGCAGATCTCTGATCTCTGTGAGTTCAAGGCCNACTTGGGAGGCAGAGGCAGGCGGATCTCTGTGAGTTCGAGGCCAGCCAGGTCTATGAGAGCTGGTTCCAGGACAGGTTCTAAAGCTACAGGGAAACCCTGTCAAAAAAAAAAAGGTTAATTTAAGTTGTAAGAGCTGGCTGGAGCCAGGCAGTGGTGGTATACAAACAGCATTTGGGAGGCAGAGGCAGGCAGATCTCTGATCTCTGTGAGTTCAAGGCCAGCCTGGTCTACAGAGTGAGTTCCAGGACAGCTAGGGCTGCACAGAGAAACCCTGTCTCCAAAGAAAGAGGAGGAGGAGGAGAGCCATTGCCCAAGCATTTAGAGTTAATGACAAGTCTCTGTGATTATTTGAGGAGTGTCTGGTGGGACAGAACTCATCAGCAGTCTAAACAGAAAACTCCAGCTACACACTTCTTCCTCTTGGGCTGGTTCCACTCCTGTCAGATGCTCTCTGCAGCAAGTGTCCACGACTCTGGCATCTCTAACATCGTGGGTTCTCCAAGGAAATCCAGGCTTTAACTTCACAGCTTCCTGAAATGGCCTTGCTACTTGGCCTCCATTCGGAGACATCCTGACACGTGCCTGACCTCAGCCACTGGCTTTCTTTAGGCACGGAGACAAATTCCCTAGCCTGTTTCTTCTACCCTTAATTCTAAAGCTAGAACCGTGTGGCCGAAGTCGCCAAGTTTGGCTGCTTACTGGGACTGGAACGCGACCCCCTTGTTCAGTTAACATCTCCAGATTTCTGTCCTTCACTGACTAATCTTGGCTGTCCTGAAACTTGCTCTGTAGACCAAGCTGCCCCCAAGCTCAGATATGCCAACCTCTACCTTCCCAGTGCTGGGATTAGACGTGTGCCCCACCACACCCAGCTCTAAACCTTTCTTTAGTTCCTTTTCAAAGGTTGAATCTTGCCTGAGGTCACCACTCTTTTTATTCCATTTCTTAATTTTTTAATCTATCTCCTTAAACACAAAATTTAGCTCCATTCCAGTTTCTTGTGCTCTTTTTTTCCCCCAAATATTTTTTTTTGCTCAGCTTTCTCCTTTTCATTTATATTTATATATCTTCATTAGAGTTAACACTAGTAACCACACAACAGTCTAGATTAGGCTGTTTTGAGATTTCCTCTACCAAGGGAATTAATCCAAAACTCTTCACTTTAGCCTCAGGCAAACTCTTTGTGCAAGGGCAAAAGGCAGCCACTTTCTTTACCAAAATATCACGAGAATGATCTTTAGGCAGCACACTAAAATTCTTCTCCTCTGAAACCTCTTAAACAGCCCTCCAAACACAAACATGGTCAGTCCTTTCACAATGCCCCAGTCCCTGGTACCAACTTCTGTCTTAGTTAGGGTTTCTATTGTGAAGAGACACCGTGACTACTTTTAAAAAAAGATTTATTTATTTAGTATATATATTTANGGTTCTGCCAGCATATGTCCCGTCCCTACAGAACAGAAGAGAGCACCAGATCTCAATCCAGGTGGTTGTGAGCCACCATGTGGTTGCTGGGAATTGAACTCAGGACCTCTGGAAGAAGCAGTCAGTGCTCTTAACCACTGAGCCATCTCTCCAGACCCAGACCACAGCAACTCTTATAAGAAAAGCATTTAATTGTAGAGGCTCACTTACAGTTCAGAGGTCAGTCCGTTATCATCACAGCGAGGAGCATGGTGATGTGCAGGAAGCTATGGTGCTGGGGTAGAAGCTGAGTCCTCTCTTGCAGGCATCAGGAAGTTGACTGGGTACTGGGCAGTATCCTGAGCACAGAAACTTCAAACCCCATCCCCACAGTGACACGCTTCCTCCGACAAGGCCATACCCACTCCAAAAAAAATCCACACCTTCTAATGGTGCTATGCCTAGGAGATTATAGGAGCCAATTACATCCAAACCACCACACCAGAGACTTTGTCTGCTTCCCCATAACTGGGGTTACATGGTGGTGGCACTACACTGTTTTTATACATGAAACTCAGAAAGGCCAGCACTTTACACAGAAATACATGTACTGTAACATTTTATTTATGTTTTAATAAATAAGGCTTGCCTGAAGATCAGAGGGTAAAACTAAGCCACTAGAGGCCAGGCAGTGATTTCACACACCTTTAACCCCAGGATTTGGGAGACAGACACAGATAGATTTCTGTGGGTTCAAGACCACCCTGGGGTACACAAGATCAATGCAGAAACAGATCCAGGTGGTGGTGGCTCACACCTTTAATCCCAGCACTAAAGGGGAATATAAGACAGGAGGAGACGGAGGCTCAGTGCTCAGTTTGCAGTGGCCCAGACTTGGTGGACGTAAGACTTCTCTAGTGGCTTGGCTGTTTTGCTTTTCTGATCTTCTGCTTGAACCCCAGTATCTATCTCTGGGTTTCTGTTATCTGTGCCACACAAATATTGTGGAATAATCTTTTTGTACACTGTGACATGTGCCATTCTGATTGGTTTAATAAAAAGCTAAATGGCCAATAGCTGGGCAGGATTTTCAGACACACAGTGTCAGGAGCCAAAAAGTAAAGAGGGTCAAAGCAAGATCAATATGGAGTTCAACCTTTCATAAACTATGAGGACAAACAATTCTGTCCCAAGGCCTAACAGCCAGAAATCCAGACCTAAGCCTGGCCATTTCTGAGAA
>LOEQ01008878.1:33357-51168 GCA_001685075.1 Bramus lutescens | reverse complement strand
GCAGAGCAGGTGGAAGGAGGGAGGGAGGGAGGGAACAGAGACTTGGCTAGCAGGCAGGGTTAATTAAATGTTAACTTCCTTGCTGTTCTCATAAGCTGAAACACCTGTAATTAACTAACTTCCTTATCTAACTTCCTTACTTCTGAAACATCTGTAATTAACTAACTTCCTCATCTAACTTCCTTGCCGCTGATCTCAGTAAGTTTCCATTTGTCAGCTAAGTTACCATTTCTCAGAAAGGGCCAGGTTTAGGTCTGTGTTTTCTAGCTCCGGCTAGGTCTTGGGTCTAAATCTAGGCCCATAGTTCCTAACAAGAGATATTGTGGTATTGATTGTGAATAGGCAGGAGGAAACTTTGTGTGATAATTGATGATTAATCATTGTCATTCTCAATTCTGATAATTATTACCTATACAAAATTAGAAAAATTTGAACTTAAAATGAGTTCATTTTATTTTATGTAAAATTATATTTCAAGAAAAATTACCTTTCAAAGTAAGTAATACAGGACAATATTATCTCTGTTATTGAATTTAATAATACAGGTACCCATTGTTATTATTGTTGATCTGTAGAAGGTCAGTTTTGATAAACTATTAACAACAAAGTGGTAAATGATATGGAGTAAAGACAAATGAATAAATAAACAAATAAATAAATAGATATTCTGAATATAATTATTTCAGAACAAAGAGATAATATAATAGAATAATAGGGCCAATAAATGTTTTGAGATTTTAATTTAATTACATTTCTCTGGTGTGGAAGTTCAATCCATGTAGCAAATGACATTTGGTCAATTCAACATGTCAAAAAGAAAACTCACCCTATAAGGGTCAGGGACAGGGTTCTGTTTTGGGGTTTTTTTGTCTTGTTTGTTTGGTTTTTGTTGTTGTTGTTGTTTTGTCTTTACAGTTAAATAGAAATACCCATCTTCAAGAAGTCAAAAGACATTGGACATCTAAAGAAGAAAGGAAAACTCTTGCCAAGCAAATAAAAATCTGACCTAGTGGTACAAATATTCCCTATAGGTTAAAATCTCACAACCTAAAAATTAATATCTCTTAATTTCTTGAAAAGGTTGAAGTCCCAACTCAATTAAAAATGAAAGCTGGCTTTAGAGTTAGAGTGTAGCTCTTTCCTTCTCTAAATCCAAACAGGTTGTTAAAAGAAAAATTTAGGTTTTTTATCATAACAAAAGAGCCACCTGGTACAGACAGAAGAAAAACCCAAATCTAGGAATTATTGTCCCAAATCTCTTCCTTCACATACTTATTTTTGACTCTTTTAGAAACTTTCTTTAGCTATATTTCCATCTTAAAATTTAAACTTTCTGCTTTGATATTAATAATGTTTAAATTTTCCACAGTGAACAATAAATTTTCCAAACAGTGATCTCTGATATCTCCGGAAAGATGATGGGACCCCACAACAAAGAATCTACCTGGTATATATAATGCCATTGAGCCAATAAACACTACACAAAAATCAGTTTGGACTACAAACTGCTCAGGAAAATTCCAAGGTGGCTAGTTGCTATGGTTCACCTTTTTACACAACTTTTGCTAAAACTTCAGATAAGCCTTACCCATTACCCTGAGACTGGCTACATATGTTACAGCTAGTCCTCATGAGACTTAACCATTGTTTTAGTTTTTTACAGGATTCCATAGAGATACTGTTACCCCCTAGACATCAGGAATCAATTCCAAGAACATGGCACCCTCTCTTCCAATATGTGGGATGGATGCTTTTTTTATTTTTCTCAGGGTTATGAATAATTGTCATCTGTAAGGGGTTGTTTATAAGCTGTTATAAGGTTGGGACAGAGCAATAAAGATTAATCTTATTTGAAATAGAAAAATGGGGGATAGGTAGGATAGAATAATAAGGTAGATTATTTTATTTTCTTGTAAAACAAAATAGCAATGATCAGTTTTAGATAATTTGCATTGGTATGGATTCTTGTATATTGTTAGAAATGTAAAATTATTTTTCTAAACCTGTTTAAGATAATTTGCATATTAATACAAATTCAAAATTATATTTGCTATATTCTGCACATACATCCATTTTGTTTAAAATATTTTTGTATATTGTCACAAATATAAAATTATTTTTATCATACTGTATGCATGTTTCTACTTCTGTTTAGGATGTTTTGTGTATTGATGCAAAATAAAAATAATTTTGATATATTGCACTATACATTTCTGCATCAATTAAGATATTTTTGTACATTGTTACAATTTTGAGGTCATTGTCTTTATATTGTACATCTCTTTACAGATCATTTATTTTTATACTTTGAAGCTTTAGTCTTTAAGCTATATTGTTTATTAATAATTACAGGTTAATAGTCACCCATATTTGTCATACTTATGTTAGTTAGGTTTTCTAGATACACAAAGATATATTCCTTATAGATAGGTAATTTTCAAACACTTCAAAGACCTACAGAATATGACATTCAAATGTTTTAATAACTTAGAATTCTCTTAACATGAGAGACAACTGCTTCTGGAAGCAACAATCTACCCCCAAGAGAATGATGAACACCAAAGACACTCCATATGGAGTCTGTTTTCTTACTTGTGAAACTGGACTATTAGGCAAAGAACTGTGCTCGCATCTACTGCTGACAGTAGGCATGCTGTCCAATCTGGACAAACAGAATTCAAGGAAAAGTGACTGCTTAACCTTGCCAAGACAGGGTAGGACAGTCTTTCAAATTTTCCTGCTTCTGAAAGTGATCTGTCAGATAATCTAGGCCTATAGTCAAAATTGGATGTCCAAACATTACAGAGAAACTTTGGCTGACTGTCCAGAAAATCAGTGGTTTCTGTCATTTCTTGCGTCTTTCAGAAGTCACTTGCTTGCCCTTCCTTCTTATGCAGGTAATATCATTTTTTTTCTCAGATCTTTGATGGGGTTGAAGACTGGATAGTTAAAGTTACAGTCATCTCATATCTTAGCTGAGGGCATATTAGGTACAAGACTTAAGACTCTTCAAGATAGAACAGCTATTGGAGTAATCTCTGAAATTTTCCAATTTCCTATGATCTGCACATTTAAAATTTGTTTCTTACTTGATGGTGTTCTTGTTGTTTTTAGTTTCATTTTTGTTTGTGCTATTACCGTTTTAATCTTATGGACAATACTTGATAGTAGTTCTTATTGTATATAGTTTAATCTTAGGATCAGAACCTTCTTAATTAGAAAAAAAGGTGAAATATTGTGGGAGCTCAATCAATTTAGCCAGTGGCATAGATATCTGCTTGTCTCTGCCTCCTGAGTACTGTGAACAAAGGTGTTTCCCACCACACCTGGCCTCCCTAAAGCTTTTTAACACAAAACTTATACAATACCTTTACTGAAACTTGAGACTTCTTAAATCAAAAAAGCTTGAGATCAAAATTGTTCCTACCTAAAAAGTTCTGGTTATGTGCCAGAAATGTGCATTTTAAAAAGTGGATTTCTTGTTCCATCTCATCCTTTCTAGTTTTAATCTACAAGGATCAAACCATTGTTTCTCAACTGAATTTCAGGGAAGGTAAGTGACTATTAGTGACAGAAACTAGTCCTTAAAAATTATTAATTTGCAAGAATACCCTTATTTCCTTAACATTGCTCTTTCACTATTAGACAATACATTCAAGAAGAGTGAAGAACAGGAAAAGTCTGGAACATGACAGTAGCTAATATCATGCTCATTTATTCAAGTATTTCTTGCAAGCAAAATATAGGATAGACGTTGCTTGGGCATTAGCTACATTTATCATCTCACACTATGATTAGAAAGCCTATGAATGGAATAGTAAAAAAGCAAGATGATTTGAATAGCATATGGTAGGAATGTGAGTCATGTAACAGACATTGATTGGAAATAGGACAGACAGACTGTCTTAATCCCAAGTGCCTCTGGTCTTTTTTTTCTTGAATACGGCCTAAAGTTTAGTTGGTTCACTGAGGAATCTGAAGTCTTCGCTCTTTCCCCACAAAACTCTTTCCTATAATTTTCACTGTGTCAATTCATAAATCTTCCCTGCTTGTCATGATGAGTCCTCATTTGTGTATATATGTTAAGTACTTTGATGTGTTATGTTTCTGGAAAAGTTACATGTAAAACTCCCTGTGAGTTCGAGGCCAACTTGGACTACAAGAGTTAGTTCAGAACAGGCTCCAAAGCTACAGAAAAACCCTGTCTTGAAAAACAAAACAAAAAAGTTCAAGATATGGTTATTATAAAAATGTAGTATAGAAAAGACTACTGTCTGCAAGATCAATGTTTATTGACTGATTATGATACAAATGACCTATTGATCTAATTTTTACTCTAGGCATTCCTAATTCTTTACATCTAATAGTTCGCTAATGTTTGCATAAGCCTTGGACAATGAAGAGAATATCTGTTCAATAAATGTACATGCTAACATATTTATTCAAGGCCATTGATAACTGAAACATTGTTTTAAAAACAAGCATTGCTTTTGAAGAACTGTTTCTTATTATGTAACTTAAAAATTGGCTGTCTTCTTTCAAGAAAATCAGTATGTACACAGAAAATCCAATTTACCAATTTATGTTCATTTTATTAACATCATAAGTTTTCAGGAAAATATCAGTTTGTCCATTACTCATCCTTAAGTTAATAGAACTCACATTCCTAATACTTACAGACAGAGCTACTACAATCATAATTACAAAAAATTGATTCCATTTATTCAGTGAAGTAAAACAGAACAAAAATTTATATAAAACTAATATAACACTAACACACACAGAGAGGTGGTGGATAGAAAGAGTCCTCCCTCTTCTAAATCCAAAATGCACTGCTTCACCCTTTCATATAAAAAAGTATATAATTTAAAAATTTTAAATAAAACTGTTGAATTTTTGTTGCTATATTTTTATTCAAATACTCTTTCCTCGCACTATATTCACTCTTCCCTTTCCAAAATTAATATAGAAAATGGAAAAATATTTCTTGTGTGCTGTCTTATTTTGCTTCATTTTTATTGAGTAGTAATTGTGGAAGATAGTCTCCAGCTTCTTTAGTCTCTTCAATGTAGATGCACATCAGTAACTCTGTAGGGTGCTTCCAGACCCTTTACCTTTAGCCTGAAGTATGGTTGATATACTCAGCGAGACTTGATTAGAGAAAACTGATTTTTCTTTTTCCAGTATGTATAAATTGCAAATAGCTCCTTTATTAGGGGTGGAACTATGTATTCACTCTCCCTTACTAGTGATGGGATTTTTGTCTAATTTAAACTTGTGTAGATCTTGCATTCTGGGCACCTCCATAATACAATAAAGAAAATAAAAGGAGAAATATAAAGAAAAGATAGATAATGGAGGGTCTTTGTATTTCCAATGAGATACTGTAGGTCATGCTATCCTCTGACTAGAATTATTATTCACTAATCATTGGCAATCCCTGAAAAAGAATGAGAAAATCTAAGTTGTGTGAAATGAAATATTGAGTAGTTGAATATGGACTGATGTTTAGCTATGAGTTTTGAGGAAATATATGCGTTCAAAGTCACACCTAGCATTCTGGAGTGAACAACTGATTGGTTGTTCATTCACTGATTGTGACATTCATTGAGATGGGATTTAGAGGAGAGATACAATCAGGTTAGGGAACAGGGGAAGTAAAATCTATTAGGTAGATTGAAAACTATTATTAAGTTTTACGTACCCAAGATGTCCAGTTGATACTGGGACTCAGGAGTATTGTCTGGGCTTCCTGTATTATACATGAGAATCATCAAGATATGAATGACAGCAGTGTAATGGGGATAGCTGATAGCACCAAGAAGTGTGTGAAGGATAAGAAAACAAAGTGCAGAGCATAGGCCTATGCAACGTGTACACTCCAAAAGTAAACGAGCTGGCATAGAGGTGGGAAGCATACCTGGTGAATGTAGTATCTTTGAAAGAATAGATTTTAGAAAAAAGGGGTTTAAGGGGGAGAAAATTCAGATTATGTATCTTGCAGAGTTGAATTGTAGCAATGGCTGAAAAGTACTTAGTAACGTTGTTGAGAAGTTTGTATGAAATGGAGAGTTGGAGAATGATCACTCACTTAAATCTGTGTGTGGTGAGGAGGTTGGAAGTGTGGGGTTGAAAAGGGTGCTTTTTGATCTCTAAATTATGGTAATAAAGAGTCAGGAAGCAGGGACCTTGTCAGGGCAGTGGCAGAGGTGGTGGCGGTGATGAGTAAGAAGAGTTCATCAAAAGAGAAAAAGGATAGAGCATAGTATATTCAAATCACAGGAAACTATCTGCTGCTGATTACTGTTGCTGCTGCTGCTACTGCTGTTATTTTTGCTGCCAAAGTATGGGGAAAATGATTGGTGAAGAACACAAAGAAGCTACATCTTTTTTCATAGCTAAGGCAAAAGGGGTGCCTGCCAGAGGAATTCTGTTTTGTCTATAACAGGCGCCTTTAACTCCTGAGACTCAGTTGGGAGATGGTGAGGGAAGTTCAACTCCTCATTTATCCTGCTGATAATACTGGCAGATTACTTGTGTTGTCTTGCATCCTCTCGTTTTCTGGGATTATATAGTACAGCGTTAGATGTTGTTTACCAGCTGTTGAGCCTACCTAAGGCAGACGTGACGACATCGTAGTCGGAACTACCACTCCCAGAGTGCAGTATAAGTCCTGGGAAATGCGGAGGGTAGGAAACGTCTCAGATCCCGCCCTCTAGATTGCTCCCATTGGAGGAGAGATCAGGTTCCCAGGAGGCCACGCGTCGGCGGGGCCCTTTACACGGAAGCTTGGGGCGTCAGGTCCTGTCCTTTCGCTTCCGGCAGTGGGCGACACTGGGAGGACCTGCTCTCCTTGGCCAGGAGGCCGAGTTCCCGCTAGAGGGTACCCGGACAGGTAAACGGAGTGGGACATTTTTGCGGGAGGCGAGGAGACACTTCGGAGAGAGAGCGGAGGGGGTGGTGTAAACTAGAAGGTGCTAGGGTGGAGCAAAAGGCAGGGCAAGTGTGACTTGGATTTTTCTGTTGTCTTCAGTTCTAATTGTTGAGCAGGTCCAGTTTGGGCAAAGTATGTTTTACACTGCTGAAGAGGTCTCAGGTTAGTGTCAGAACGCGTCATTTAAGTTGTAATTACAGGGTGGAAAATATTAAGTCTCTCTCAATTCGCGTTCTGCAGACTTTTCTATAGCCGAAAAACTCTTTAACCTATGTTCACCGACATCACTTTCTGCTTCGTGTTTTTCTCCTATTCATGCTTCCTTGTGAGTTCCTAGCCTCCCCCTAACCCCCGTACACTCTTAGCGGTATTGACAATGCACTTTCTCGTTTCCAGTAGGCAGTATATCCCCACTCAAACCTATTGTTTGAGCTTATTACTGTTATTTTTATTGATGGCCAATATTTACCAAATTGATCATGTACTTGACTCGTTGGTTACTATGACCCTGACTCTCATAACCAATGAATTATCAAGTCTCTTTCTTGGGATTTTATTAATCACACTATGACATGTATCACCATTCTCTTTTGAAAATTCTTTTCCTTTGAATAGCTATGGCTTGAAGCAGTGTACTTAACATATATTTATTAATGGGTGAATACATATTAAATACTCCTTTAAGTGCATGGGATGCATGGTAGTAAACAAGACATAGGAGGTGACTACTATAGGAACTTGCATGTTTGGGGAACAGGGATAAGTAGGAATAGTAAATCAAAATGGTGGTGTGTGTTGATAAATGTAAAACTTTAAAGGTAGTTGGTTTGACAGAATAAAATTCTACCCTGAGAACGTGAGAGGGATTGAGTTGGATTTCAAATCATTTTCGAGAAACAACAGTTGTGATAGCAACAGGAGTAATCTTTATCTGTAACTTGACTTTTTAAAACACCCCTTCTTTTTAGTTGTCTAGCTTGACAGTGTTCTTTCTTTGCTATCTCTAGCAAGGTTATCCTACAAATTGTAATATACAACAACTTGTGGTTTATCTGCCATTGACTTATTTCTTGCTATGTCTCATAATGAAGAGTTGGTGACTGGATTACTATCAACAAACTGTCTTACCTGAATTACGGAGAGAGTTTGGTAGTAAAAAAATACTCTTCTTGCCTGTTTCTATAGAATATAAAGTTATACATTAGTTGGAATATTTTAAGTACACCCAGTGTTCACTTAACTGTTCAATAAATATTCTGTGCTAGGGATTGTGCTGAGAATTGGGTAGATAAGGTAAAACAAACACTTTGACCTCTCTTTTAAGGAGAAATGTTAACAATATATATGAGGAAAATGCTGATACATAGATTTGTAACTAGTCATTCTTTGTCTTCACTGAAGATTAGAATAACATAATTACATAATCTTGTTTCGAACAGTTTAAACAATTGTGGTTATTCTTAGGTTATTCATTCTCTACATCTTATTGTATTTATTTATGTCTGTTCCCTCTGTATTATGATTCCCTTTATAGTATAGGAGTCCTTTTACCTCCCTTTCATAACTCTGTTCTCTACTGCTTTGACTGTCACATCCAGGCTCGCCTTGAACTCACTATATTGCTGAGACTTATCCTGAACTCTTGATAGTCCTGCCTCTACTTCCCAAGTGCTACGATCAGAGGTATGCACAACCACATCCAGCTACAACATACTTTTCTAAGTCCAAATTATAATAGATTGCCTCATAGCTATAAGTACAGGTCTCTAAAATCACTGAGGAAAAAGATGAGGTAGTTGGTTTTAGAAGTAGAAGAGGCAATTTGGAAGAATGTCGATTATATGGAAAATGGAGAATAGGATTGATTTGAGAACACAGAGTACTGTTAATTGTGTCTTCCATAAAGCTATGACACCTGTGCATGGTACCTTACTGCATATAAGATTTTGTAAATAAAGATGCCATATTGAAGTATAGTAGACACTTGACTAATATGATTGGTCTCAAAAGGATAGAAGAAACACAGAAACAATGTTATCTGAAGACAAGAGAGCAATATGTGACTAGATTGGCAAGGATTAAAGTGTTGCAACTGCAAGCCAAAGAAGAATGCTAGCAAATTGCCAGAAACTAGAAGAAACTAAAGATTCATCCCTACAGATTTTTGTAGGGAGCATGGTCCTACCAATGTCTTGATTTTCAACCTCTGGCCTTTTAAGGTTTTAGGTGATAAATATTTGTCAGTGGTAATCCACCTGGTTTTTGATAATTTTTATGACTGCCACAGAAATCTAATTTAGAATTTTTAGCAAGATCTAAGTAGAATTAGGATAATGGCTATTGGCTTAAGTGATAAATGTCTAAGAGAATTGGGAGAAGCAGCACTGAGGAAAATCTCATATTTCTATTATTTTGCCTCTCTATCTGACTTATTTGATGCTTTTTCTTTCTGAATGTTACTTTATACAGCATTTCTTGTTTTGTTAGATAGTCATATAGTGCTTATAATTAGTCTAGCTAGGTTTCCTTATTTCAAATACGGTGAGTGTTCTTTCTGCTATGTTGTTTCTGTTATCTCAACACTCATCAATATGTTAACACATTCAACTGCAAAAGAGTTATAATGTGGTTGGGCAAGATTTGACTGTACGTGAAGTTTTTTAGTAATATATGACATCATTTAAAAAATTCCTTTTAGTGACATCTGGAAAGAAAATAAGGTTTTTGTTGCTATATATGCAATGTTTAACAGTTTAAAATTTAATTTGGAATTAATTGGGAAAAATTTCTATTTTATGCTATTTATTGCACTACTCTGTAGCTTATATTCATTATTCCCAATTTTACTCTCAAATGTGTGCTCTTTATTCCAATACATATACACTTTATATAAATTTAAAAGATGTTTTACATTCCCTTTTCTTTTTAAACTATCTTTAGTTCCATAAGTCATCCCCTTTATAACATAATCTCCAAATTTCTCACATGTAGTCTCTCCCTTCTGTACAGTAGAGATACCTAGAACTAAATTCAGTGTTCTCTGTAAAGTATAACTAACATGGAATAATAATAGGACTTAAAGAGAGCAAATTACCCCATTTCCTAATACAATTTAAGATTATTTAAGCATTTTAAACAGTTACCTCATGCCCTTGGTTCATAATTAGTCTTTTTTATGTTGTTGCAAATCTTGTGTGTTTTTTTTTCTTGAAATTGCAGAGTGACCAAAACTGCCACTTTCATCTCTCTGTCTGGATACCATATGAATTCTTATCTCTGTATCTCTGTGCTTTCATTTGTTCAACTATTTGTCTCTTTGACCCTAGGCAATAGCTTCCTTCCTTTTGAAATTGAAGTCAATATTTTCTAGTCCTCATTCTTTGTATGAGACAATACATCCAACCACTAAAACTTGTTCCTTTTCATTTTTTCTTTCCCTTTTGACCTCTGGGACACATTTACCCACTTGGTTCTCTTGAGGGATTTTTTTTTTGTGGGTCTCTACTCTTTTATATTTCCTTTAATTGTTGGTTGTGTCTTAGGTTTATCATTGACCCTATTCTTTTTTATCTTTTATGAATTATATTTTAAATGTCAAATTCACATGAACTCATCTTTGATAAAAGGGTATAGAATCAGTCCCTTAAGGAATTCACCATTTAGTGGTGAATTAGGGGTTGAAAAAGTCACCAAGAAGAAAGCCAGAGAAGTCAAATACATAGGAAAGTTTCAAGAATGAGAATCACTTAGCATGTTGGTAGTTCTTGAGAAACGAATTAAGGTGAATATAGAAAAATGATCATTATTTTATAGCATAAAAGGAGGCTGTTTGTGATTTTAGGAATCATTATATTTTGGATTTTTAAGGGCAAAAGCCAGAGCATAGTAAGTTGAGGAGTCAAAAGGATGTAGAGAAGCAAAGATAATATATAGCGAAAAGTATGAGAAATAGAATGATAAATGCAGAGTGGTGATACATGGTCAAGGGAGACTTTTAGATCAAGGGAGATAAAAGTATGAGATGGTTTGGAAAGTGTAACTTCCTACATATTTGTTCAGAGGAGTCTGGAAAGAAGACTCCTAACGATATAACTCTAGGGAACAAATTTATTTAGGCATTAAGAATGAACATGAGATCCTACTAGAAGTTCAGCTTAAAAGATAGATGAATGAATGCCTTTTGCTCTGTGTACTGTCCTTCAGTGCTGAGATTCTAATCAGTGCTCAGCAGATTCCCTGACCCCAAGTACTTCATTGTTTTCTTCTTTATGTACTGAAGTATGGCTATGTTAATTATTTTTTTCTAGGCCCATCTAGGCCAGATTGTTTAACTACAAGTTTACAGAATCTAACCTCTGACTTAAAAATTAGATTTTAAGAGATTATGTCAAGTGATTCATTCTGCTACCCAACATGATTTATAGTCTCATTATAGTTTGAGAACCACTGATATACTTGGTGAAAATAGTCGTGTTAAATTTTATTACTTTGAAGGGTTAATTTTTTAATTTTTTATAACTTAAACCATGAAACAGAGAAATCTGGCCTAATGTAGGAATAAAAATGAGCATATTCATATCCAAATGTCATGAAAGTTATTTTCAACTCATGCTGTCTTGTTTTGGTGATAGTTTGTTTATGAGGGTCCTATCATAAATTAGAAAATGATTCTTCTTTTGTGGAAGGTTTGTATTAATTTCATTTGGTTGCTTTTATGAATAATGCTTTCCTATTAGAGGTAATTCTCATATAGTCATAAATTATATAATGTACATATTATTGGCTCTATATAGCCATGTGAGTTCTAGAATCACAGTGTCTGGGTTTAAGTCATCTTATCACTGTAGCCTTGTAATCTTGAGAAAAATAGTTATGGTGTCAATGCCTCAGTTTCCTTATCTATAATAGCATCATAACTATATAATCCCATTGAGTTATGCAAATTAAATGAGCTGATATCTGTTCCAAGGTGAATACTCAATAAATATGGGTTGTTTTTATCATTGTGAATCTAGAGTCTAGTTTCTGCTGAACTATTTCCCTAAGATAAATTTTCAGGATGAGATTATTTCATTAAACTGTGATGACATCATAGACATCATGTCACTTTGCTGTCTATGACCATGACTTTTCAAAACAGTATCAAGTTTCTGCTATATAATTTATAAATACAGCCTGTGTATGCACTGATACATAACTATAAGCAGTATAAGTCATAAGCTTATAGAAAACCTTAAGGTTTTCTCTCTTTTTTTCTTATTGCTGAGGATCAAGCCCAGGGTTACAGGTATACTAAGCATATTTTATAACACTGAGCTGTGTCCCAGTTCCTATTAAGTTTCATTGATTTTTATACTATAGTGGCTTGTTCAATGCTGTCTGTAGATGGATGTAGATAAATGATAAGTTTACTTTTGAAAGCTTATGCCTTAGTGCTGTGGGATAATGATCTTGTACTCTGTAAAGATTTGTCACTTGTATTGGTTTAATAAAATGCTGATTGGCCAGTAGCTAGGCAGGAAGTATAGTTGTGGCAACCAGAACAGGAGAATTCTGGGAAGAAGAAAGGCTCAGTCGGAAGTCATCACCGAGACACAAAAGAATCACAATGAGAATGCCTCACTGATAAATGTACCAAACCATGTGGCTGACACAGACAAGATTTATGGGTTAATGTAAGCTATAAGAGTTAGTTAATAAGAAAGCCTGAGCTAATAGGCCAAACAGTTTATAATTAATTTAGAGCTCTCTGTATTTTTTTAGGACTGAATGGCTGCGGGACTGGGTGGGACAGAAACCTTCTGCCAACACCTAAGTAATATTCTAAATCTGTGTCCTTTTTTTACTTTTAATAGATTGAAGTCATGGCCATTCTTTTTGCTGTTGTTGCCAGGGGAACCACTATCCTTGCCAAACATGCTTGGTGTGGAGGAAACTTCCTGGAGGTGACAGAGCAGATTCTGGCTAAGATACCTTCTGAAAACAATAAACTAACTTACTCACATGGCAAGTGAGTTCTGATCTGCATGTGGTAGAGGGTAGGAAGGAATTTTATTTTAGTAAAAACAGTGGAAATTAAGTTTTTAGGTAGATTATTTGACAAAGCAATAATTTGACTAGCTTAGAAAATTTGTGGTACTAAGCTAGGCATGGTGGTAACTCATGCCTCTAATCCTACTACTTGATCCCACTGTGAGTTCAAGACCAGTCTAAACCACAGAATGAAACCCTACCTCAGAACAGTAAAAAAAAAAGTCTGGTTTTGTTATTTATTAACTTATGGTTATTTTATCCTATCATTGAAATTATATATTAAAGAAAGATACGGCAATGTTATATATAAAAATGGCTTTTCTATCAAGTTCTAAGATATGTGAAATGATACAGATAATATAAAAAGTATTCATTTTCATTCTTTTAATAAATATTAACACAGTACTTAGCTATTGATAGGTACTTTACCTGTTGAAAGTGATACAACAAGAAATTTAGTATTTACCTTCATAAAGATTATAGCTTAATGATGAAATCTGTAGATTAGTATAGACTGCAAAATAGTGGCATTTAAGTTAGAAGGAACAGAGTTATACAGAGTATTTATGAAATTGTAAATCATTCTCTGTGACTAGTACTCAGCATGATGATGATGATGATAAAACTAAAGAGATGGGTAGGAGAAAGTCATGCATGGCTTCCTAGAGCATGTTAAGAGTTTAGGCTTACCAGTAGGCAGTGGAAAGGTACTGAAGGTTTTTAAGGTATGACAGGTTTTGCTGTAGAAATATCTCTATGGTGTTTTATTAAAGAGGACATAGATGGGAAATCATAGTAATCATGTTAAAAAGTGCATTAACTTTCCTCAATGATGCTTAAAATATTTTATTATTTAATCCTTATTTCCTTAGGTTTTTTCCCCCTTAGGTTTTAATGTCAGGAAATCCTTATTACTTTCTAGAATTAAGCCCCTTTACAGGTTAATTAAAGCTACTGTGAGAAGACACCATGATACAAAATTGACATATATGAAAATAGTCCTGAGATGAGTGGTTCAGAGCCATCACTGTTGAAAACATACAGAATTCTTTTATTTGGAGGAAGGGATTATATCTTCCACTAATATTATTAGAGCCAGAATTTAGTAACATACCCACATTTAGCTATAAGGCAGTCTAAGAAATTTAGCTACAATGTAAGTTTTAGAAGAAGAAAATATTTTATACATGCTGTGATATCTACCCAAATCCTCACCGCTTTTCCCATGTTTGTTAGATGAAGTTTAATCACTGAGTTTTTTTTAACTTATTGCCTTGTTTCAGTCATATAATGTTAGTCATCTCAATAAGGTAACTTTTACTAAATTGAATACTTTCACTAGATCTTCAGCTAGCTAAGCCTAAAACTTCAGAATCATATTTCACTTCTTCACCAAATATTTACCTTTCTTTTACAAGTTTGTCAGCCCATTTCTTCTCTATTTCCATTTTTCTTCAGTGACCTTGTCTTCTACTACTTTAGTCCTCATTTTTGTTTTCTACCTACACTTAACAACTTACTATTCAGTGCTAATTTCTTAGTTTCTTCATAACATTTGTGATATTTCTCTCCTTTTATTGGTGTATGGTCACCATACTTATGTTTGTAAAAATCTGTTCAGGAAGACAAAAGCAGGTTTTAAAAAGTTTAAGTATGATAGACAGTAGCATATGTAGGACTGGAGCTCAGGTGGTGGGTTATATACTGATTTTTGGTATCATCAAATGTAATAACGCTACCTTCCCCAGGCAAAAATGTTCTGAATATTTTCATTGTTCTCAAAGCAGTATGCAATGCAGTTTATAAAATCTTGTATAATCTATTATGTACCTATTTTTGTACTGTCATCTGTCCAGGCAATTACACTTTCCCCTGCATATTCTAAACTTTTGTCATGTGAACTGATCTTACTCCCCTATATCTGTATCTATTATGTGCTCTTTTTATCTTCACATCCTTACACTGCCTAACTCTTTGCTTACTCTTTTCATTCCTATCTGTTACTTATTCTTTAGAATTCAGATCACATATCACTTTTACACATTGGTAAATCTCCATTACCTCATTACTCTATACTACCCTCAACTTCGTTATCATCTTGTTTGCCATGCTGCTTTGTTAGTCTTTACCTTACATTCCCTAAAAAAGCAGGGACTGATGGTTTTACATTCTGTATCCTTATTATCCTGCAGATTAACTTGATTAAAGTAGATGCTCAAATGTTATTGTTGAGAATTTGGTAGCAAAGGTGTTTGTATTTGTCATACCAGGAAAAAGCTGAACAAAAACAAAAACGCTATGGCCCACTGGAGATAAATTTTAATTGTGTGTCCCTTCTAAGATACCATCTCTTCTTTAGGCCTTAAGAATCCAATTATGCTTTTGTAGCTAACATTTTAATGGTTAATGCATATGTTATTATATTTAGGAACAGAACTTATTTTCATATTTTATTCATTTTTGTCAGTTTAGTTAGAGATAGAAATGTGTTGGGAAGGGGAGGATGAAAATGTGTTGTATTTGTATCAGTATAGTGAAATTGGACATACTGAACTGGCTTATATATTATATAGATAGAACTTAGAAGTGAAATAGATGATGCTTAAAACCACAATACGTTTTATATCTTTTATTCTACAGTTACTTGTTTCATTACATCTGCCAAGACAGGATTGTGTATCTTTGTATCACTGATGATGTAAGTAACTTGAAGATGTACTGCTATTTAACTGTGTATACTAATACAGTCAATTATTAATTATCTTTACCTATAATGGGTAAAGGTGATAAAAAAAATTTGTACCTAGAAATGTTTTCTACACGTTGCATTTGTTATAAACAGCACCTTATGACAAAGTTTGATACTTAAATATGTATTATTCAGCTTAGTTTTGATACTTTCTGCTTAATATCTTTAAACATTTATTACTATACAGTATGTTGAAATTGGTATTTGTGATTATGATTGTTGTTTGGTTTTGTTTTAAATCATTTTTTGTATTTTTAATTTTTTTGTTTCCCCTCCGTCTACTACTCCCAGACTCCCACTCCTCCCTGCCCCCCATCTCCTCTCTTTCCCAGATCTACTCCTGCTCCATTTCTCTTTAGAAAGAGCAGGCCTGCCAGGGCTATCCACTGAACATGGCATAATAAGATACAATAAGACTAGGTACAACCCCTCATATTAAGCCTAGTAAAGGCAATCCAGTAGAAGGACAGGTCCCAAGAACAGATGAAAGAGTCAGTGTCACCCCCATTCCCACTGTTAGGAGACCCACAAAAACACCAAGCTAACAACCATAATGTATATGCAGAGGACCTAGTGGGAACCCATGCAGACTCTGTGATTGCTCCTTCAGTCTCTGTTAGCCCCAATGAGCCGAACTTAGTTAATATCTGTGGCCATGTTCACCTGGTATCCTTGACCCCTCTGGCACCTACATATATTTCTTTCTCCCCTTCTTTTCATAGGGTTCCCCAAACTCCAAGGGGAGAGACCCAATGAAGATATCCATTTTGGCCTCTCTCTTCCTAAAGATTAAAAAAAAGATTATTATTGTTACTAAAGCTTATCAAAATGTTGAAATTGAATATTAAATTAATTCCTTCAATATTAATGAAGTTTTTATGTATTTATACTTTAAAAAACTGTATTCTAGTATGTATGTTATGATCAACTATGTAAATGTGTAGTTCCCATTGATTAGGTTGTTTTCTGAGTATGCTACAAGCCCTGAATGATCAGTAACTTAATGTCATCAAGAAACATTCTCTCATTTTCTTTACTCATTGTCAATTTCCTGCAAGTTCCCTTTATGGTGGCATGTAGCTGCATGGCTATTTATGTATAAAGAAGAGAAACTGTGTTCTTTGATTTCTTATCATAGGAATGAGGAAACTATGCCCCTCTCTTTTCTTTTGATGTTAACTTTTTTATATCATACTGGCTATGTGCTTATTTTTAAGCTGGTCTCTGACAGAGTCATGGAATTAACAGGATTTCTATAAATCAATGTTTTTAAACTTTCTTGTCACAGACTCGTGCTTACACTGAGAATGTTGTTAAATGTATGAAGTAGAATACAAGTCTAAACAAAATCAATTTTACTTAATATAACACTCAATATATTTTAAAGGATACACTAATGAATATACTTCTTTATAACATCATTGATAACAGCTGGTCATCAGCCTAATAATAATACTTTTGAAATGTTGATGCATGTAGACCATTTCAAAATACCTGTTACTATGATAGCATATTGATAAATAATTTCTGGAGATGACTAAGCTATAGATACTGTTTAATACCCACTTGGTTTTGTTAACTCGTATTCAAAATTGAAATTTAACCTAAAGAATGATGAAAATAACTCCATAATATTTCTATGTATCCTAATACAAATGCCTCTAGAATTCTGACCATTGATCCCAGTTCAAGAATCCTTGGGGGCTGGAGTGATGACTCAAGTGGTTAAGAGTACTGTCTAGTCTTCCAGAAGACCCAGGTTTGATCCCTCACACCGACATGGCAGCTCACAAGCTTCCATAACTATGGCCTCAGGAGATCTATCACCCTCTTGTAGTCTCTGAGGCAATCCACACACATGGTGCATAGGCAGAAACACCCCCAAACATAAAATAATAAAGAATCCTTGATTGAAGCTAAGTTGGAATGACATCAAATTACATTGATCATTACAATGATATTACCTCTGGTTTCACAATAAAGTCTATCTGTATCTAAAAGGACTGATGTGAAATACTTAAAATAGATAAGAGCTGTTATAAAATCTCAGTACAGATGGTTGTGAGCCACCATGTGGTTGCTGGGAATTGAACTC
>LOEQ01008878.1:19997-33338 GCA_001685075.1 Bramus lutescens | reverse complement strand
GACCTCTGTAAGAGCAGCCAGTGCTCTTAACCTCTGAGCCATCTCTCCAGCCCTGAGCATGAAAATTCTTAAGCTGTGATTTGTTGCATGTGCATGCACACACATATACACAACTTTTTGACTGGCTGGGCATTGACAGGGTACATACATCACTTGACCTTTCCAGATATATCACTGTTATTAGAAAGTATTAATTCAAAAGCCCTATCAATAGCATTATCTTTATAATGTACTCTTTTTAAAAATCTGTCTTATTTTTTTGTGTGTTTTATTTTGTTTATGTGTATCTATGTATGGCAATGTCTACAGAGGTCAGAAGAGCTAGTCAGATTCCTTGGAACTAGAGTTGTAGGCAGTTGTGAACTGCCCAACCTGGGTGCTGGGAACCAAACTTGGGCCCTCTCAAAGAGCAACAAGCACTCTTAACCACTGAGCCATCTCTCCAGCTTCCAAACTATACTATTTTTATTGATTTATTGAGCATCTTCTTATGCTGGACCTTGTGATTGTGTGAAAGAACTGGAGGAATTGAAAATTAGTTTCAGGTCATTGAGTTATTAATCTGTATACCATTTCTTTTTTTAACTTTCTTTTTTTTGTTTTTAAAACAATTTTATTTTGCAAAGCAATCCCAGTTCCCTCTCCCTCCTGTCCTCTTGCTCCCCCCAACTTTCCTCACACCACCCCCATCCACTCCTCAGAGAGAGTGAAGCCTCCCATGGGGAATCAACAAAGTCTGTCACATTGCTTGAGACCAAGGCCCTCCCCCTGTATCTAGGCTGAGCAAGGTATTCCTCCATAGGGAATGAACTCCAAAGAGCCAGTTGATGCACTAAGAGATAAATATTGGTTCCACTGCTAGTGATCCCCACAAACAGCTCAAGCCACACAATTGTCACCCACATTCACATGAACTAGTTTGGTCCTATGCAGATTCCCCAGCTGTCATTACAGAGTCAGTAAGCTCCCACTTGCTCAGGTCAACTGTTTTTGAGGGTTTCCCCATCGTGCTCTTGGCTCCTTTGCTCATAATATCACTCCTCCCTCTCTATCACTGGATTCCAGGAGTTCAGTCCAGTTCTCCACTATGGATCTATGCATCTGCTTCTATCAGTTACTGGATGAAGGTTCTATGATGACAATTAAGGTAGTCATCAATCTACTACTTATAGAGGAAGAGCAGTTAAGGTAACCCTATCCACTATTGGTTAGAGTCTTAGCTAGAATCATCCTTGTGAGTTCCTGGGACTTTCCCTAGTGCCTGGTTTCTCACTAACCCCATATTGGCTCCTTCTTTCAAGGTATCTCTTTCCTTGCGCTCCCTCTTGACCAACTTGACCTTCCCAAACCCTCATGTTCTCTTCCTTGATTCCCTTCTCCCCTTCCCACTCCTCTACCAACCTCCCCACCCAACTGCCAATTTACTAAGGAGATCTTATCTACTTCCCCTTCTTGGCGGGGGAGAAATCCATGTATGTCTCTCTTAGGGTTCCCCTCTTCTTGTCTTCTCTGAGGGTTTTGGGCTGTAGGCTGGTTATCATTTGCTGTGATAGTATGTCTAATATCCACGTATGAGTGAGTATATACCATATTTGTCTTTCTCTGTCTGGGCTACCTCATTTATGATTTTTTTGGTTCTATCCATTTGCCTGCAAATTTCAAGATGTCATTTTTTACCACCATTAGTAGCACTTTGTTCATAAGCCCCATTTAAGTGCAGGACCTCCTGAAAGAGCCAGAATCATTCATGCTATCAGCACAAACCAGGAAGCCTTCCCTTAAAGCTGTGCAGTTTTTTCTGCTAATGCTGAGTCAGGAAGCCTTCTCTTAAAGGAGCCATGCCTCTGCTTGCTGCCAGCAAACAGCCAATCTGAAAAATGCTGCAACCAAGAAGCTGCACTTGGCTCCCATTTTTGTAGGTCTAGAAGCCCCTCCTTTAAAAAAAATGGAGACTATTCGTTCGTTTCCCAGCTGCCCAGACCTGAATAACCACACAGAAACTATAATAATTACAACACTGTTTGATGACTCATGTGTATTTCTAGCTTACATCTTAAATTAACCCATTTCTATTTTTCTGTGTATCACGACAAGGCTTGTGAAGGTTTTCCAGTATCTTTCTCCTTTGGCAGCTACATGGTGTCTCCTTGACTCTGCTTACTCTCTCTCTCTCTATCTCTTTCAGCCTGGTTATATTCTGCCCTGCCATAGGCCAAAGCAGCTTTATTCATTAACCAATAAGAGCAACACATTTTCAGAAGGATATCCCACATCAAGATTCTTTCTTCTAACTCTTACATTCTGATGGTTATGCTTGCATCTGTAATTACTGATCTTTTACCCAGATTTTCCTTTTACAGAATTCCCTATATTTGTGTTTTCTATTTTCTTAATTTCAGTTTTTTCAAGTCTTGATCTGTTTCCTTCACCTGTTTGATTGGGGTTTTTTTGGCTTTCTTTGTGGAATTTGTTGATTTTTTTCCCACATACTGTTGTTTTNTTTTTTTTCATTTTTTACCTGACTCATTCACTAATGGGTATCCCTCTCTATCTCTTGGCTTCTGCAAATAAACACGCTAGGGCAAATATCTCTCCAAAACCTTGATTTCAATTCTTTTGAATATCAAAAAGAGCAATCACTGGTCACACAGGAGTTCTGCTTTTAATAGCAGCTTCTATGTTTTATTGCTTTAACCAACAATATGCACACGCTCCAATTCCTCATCTCCTTTCCAGCCAATCAGTCTCCTCCTCCTCCTCCTGCTTCTGTGTTCTTACCTGTCTATTTTCTTAATTTCAGTTTTTTCAAGTCTTGATCTGGTTCCTTCACCTGTTTGATTGTTTTTTGTTGTTGTTTTTGGCTTTCTTTGTGGAATTTGTTGATTTTTTTCCCACATACTGTTGTTTTTAGTTTGGATTTTGTTTTCAGCTTTTTAATTTATTAGCTGTATGACAAATGGCAAGTTAGTTGTCTTTTGGGAGCTTTTGATCCTTATCTATGAAACAGGGTCAGGTCTAGTTATTCCTAATGGAGTCATGAATCAGTAAACAGTATTGTTGTTATTGCTAATCTGCCACATATCTTTGTTTGCTTTGTAAATATGAGTATAATATGGGTCACTTTACAGGATTTTGAGCGTTCTCGAGCCTTCAGTTTTCTGAATGAAGTAAAGAAGAGGTTCCAGACTACTTATGGTTCCAGAGCACAGACTGCACTTCCATATGCTATGAATAGTGAGTTCTCGAGTGTTTTGGCTGCACAGCTGGTAAGATTTTTCTCAGGACATAGTGTTTTGATGTATATTTTCTTCTTTATTACCTTTAAACACCATGAATATAGGGGCTCTGGCCTATAGAACACTTTTATGATTGTGTTACTATAAGCCAACATAATAAAGTTTCCCTATTAAAAATGTAAAAGGGTCATTTTAGTGTGGAAAGCTGATTGGTGACATTACTAATATAATAAATTATATTATATATAAATAATAATAAATTGGTGACTATTACTAATAGTCACCATATCTCAGGATTAGGAAGAATGTTAAACATAGACTAGTTTGACTACTCATTTAATGCTTAGATCCACTAAACATGTGAACTGGCATTTTATCCCATCCATAAACCCTTTCCTTATCCATGATATGTTTGATATTTGAATAGTTCAAATTAGACATGTGAAAATCTGTTCATCTGCCTAATTCCCTCATTCTCAACTGATTTGATGATGATGATGATGTGTATGCAAATCTGAAATACCACCCTGGTCAAGATAAAAAAAACTTTCCATTAACCCTAAACTTTCCCCCATGCCCCTTCTTAGTAAGCCATCTACCCAATACTCTGTCCCAGAAAATTATTGATCTATTTTTCATTTCTATAGATTAGTTTTTTTCTAGAATTTTGTATAAATGCACTCATAAAGTAAGTATTCTGATGTGTCTTGTTTGTTGTGCTCATTATAATGCTTCTAGCCCTCATCCGTGTTGAGTAAGTCAGCAGCATATTTTTGTTTTCTGTTGACCAATACTGTATACATACTGTTTTACTCATTTATCTGTTGCTCGATGTTTGGGTTGCTGTTTGTTTTTAACTGTTACAAGTAAAGCTGCTGTGAATCTCTACATGTCTTTGTGTGGACATATGTTTTTATTTCTCTGGTAAATAAATACCTAGGAATGGAATTTCTGGATCATATGGTAATATTTAATTTAAAAATCTATCACCTTATTTTTTCAAAGTGAATGTACCATTTTTAAATTCTCATTGGCAATTCCAGTGTTTTACATCTTTGTCAACATTTATTGTCTATCATTCATTTTAGCTATTCTAGTGGATATGCACTGGTATCTCATAGTGTTTTTAATCTGCATTTTCATAAAATGAATGATGGCAAGCACCTTTCAAGATGCTTTCTTTTTATCTGTAAAAGTACCTGGGTACAAAGACATATGGAAACTATACATTTTAATCAGTTTCACTTTTTCTATTTTAAAAAATACTTTAAGTAGCAGCAAAATTAACAACTGTTTTGTTATTAGCTCCAGATTTGTGTGTGTGATCCTTTGAATTACTAATTTCTTCCCTATAGCAAATAGAAATAATGAAAATATCTACATCATAGAGTTTTGTAGTGGATTAAGTAATATATTTTCTGAATTACTTTCCATAGTGAAATATCTGTAATATTGTGCATTAAGTACTTTATAGTTGTACGTCTTGAGTGATAATTTCAAAATATATATTATCATCAGTCTTTTAGATTCTAGATCTTGAGAGAAGCCAATGAAAATAAGAGACATATTGTAATCCCAGCAGATAGATGGGCAGATATTAAAAGAACTGAGTGTGCCCCTATTCTGTTATATTCAAGAAGTAAGAAAAATCAAGAGTACTTTTATCCTATCCTGCCTCTCCCCATCCCAACTATACTCACTTTTAATTTGTTCCTTCCTTCCTGTATAAGCACAGATTATATATCCCCTCACCTCTGCCCTAAGAGTCTCATATATTTCATATATTGTAATACTTTCACTGAATTTTACTTAAAATGTCTTATACTAAAGTGCATTCCATATGAGAGCAGTTTTTATACTGCCAGTAATTTTCTAAATGTAAACTTTTTTCAGGTATATGTATCTTTCATATAATAGAACCATGATTCTGTAGCATTCCTCAGTATAGGTTGTTACTCTTTCTTTTTTTAATGATGTCTTAATATTGTAAGTTAAAACTTAATATCTTGTAGAAGCATCACTCAGAAAATAAAGGGCAAGACAGAGTGATGGAGACTCAAGCACAAGTGGATGAACTAAAAGGAATCATGGTCAGAAATATAGGTACGTTTCAGTGGCATAGTTTCATTCACATGAAAACAAATAACACTGGCTTACTAGATTGGAGACAGATTATTGTAGGGAGGCAGAAACAGCATTTCCTTGTTTTTACCATCTAGATTAGTAGTTCTTAAGCTTCCTAATGCTGTGACCCTTTAATACAGTTCCTCATGTTGTAGTGACCTGCAACCATAAAATTATTTCCATTGCTTCATAAATGTAATTTTGCTTCTGTTATGAATTGTAATGTAAATATATGATATGCAAGATATCTGATATGCAACCCTTGTGAAGGTTGAGAGCCACTGATCTAGGTGCTGATATCTGCTCTTGCCTTTGTTGGGTGGGTGTTTTGTTCCTTGGTTTCTGTTGCCCTCTCTGTGGTGGGTGTGGTGATTGTGTATTGCTTGATAGGGAATGCTTCTGGGATCCTGCTAAGTATGGCCAAGGGGCTTCCTGGTTCAGCGCATTTCTAGGTACTGGGAATGAACTAGAAGAGAGGCTGGGTGGCTCCACAGGAAGAGAAGAAGGTGTTCTACCATAATCTGTTTAGTACCCTAGGAATGGAGGCAAAGAATTAGGAGAGGCCACAGAAGGTAGTTTGCTGTGGATCTGGGGATGAGACTTGGGTATTGATTTTGGAGGAAAGGTGGGGGAGTAAAGATCTGAAGCTTATCTACCTTCTTCACTGGCTTACTTGGTTCTCTGAATGGCTTTATTGGTAGCTTCCCAGGGAATGCCTGCTAGAGTTGGGGTCTGAGACAAAGGTATGAGTGTGGAAGAATGTTGGAGAAGATCTGTATAATCCTCTGGAAATGGTGACTGAAAGGGAGGGCAGGCTGCAGCAGGTTGTCTGTTAAAGAGTTGGGGGTAAGACTAGTGGATGGGATTTGGAAGAAAGGAGGGAACGTTGAAGATCTGCAATTAGCTTGCTTCCCTGTCCTGTGTATCAGGCAGTATTTTGATTATGGTTACTAATGCTGCGATAAAGCACCATGACAAAAATAAACTTGGGGAGGAAAAGGTTTATTTGGCTTACACTTTTACATCATAGCCCATCAGTGAAGGAAGTCAGGACATGACTTCAAGCATGGCTGCAACCTTGAAAGCAGGAACTGATACAGAGGCCATGAAAGGGTGCTGCNTGTGTGTGTGTGTGTGTGTGTGTGTGTATTGGTGGTTGTTAGCCTATTTGTTTTCTCAGTTTATGGTGTACTTTTCTTTTTGTGAGACAGTCTCCTGTAAGACTGTGCTTAAACTTACTATTTAGCTGATGATGACCTTGAAATTCTGGTTTTCCTGTATTCTAGTATTCTTTCTATAATTTTAATAAAATATCCTGAGAAAAGCAACTTAGAGAAGAAAAGGTTTGCAACTTAGAAAAGGTTTTAGTTTGCAAGGCCATCATAGCAGGGAAGTCACAAAGGCAGTAGCTTGAAGTAGCCAGTTATATCACATATACATTTAATATAGAAAAATAAATGCATGCATGTTTAGTGCTCATCTATCTTACTATACTCTTAAATGTCTCAGGGCCAAAAACTAGGGTATAGTGCTACCTACATTTTGGCTGGGTCTTGCATCAATTGAGGTAAACCGGGCAAATTCCTACAGATAAGCCTACAGGCCAATCTGATTTGGATATTTCTTTTTTTAATTTGTTTTTTGTTTTGTTTGTTTCTTGAGATGGGTTTTCTCTGTGTAGGCTTGACTTTTCTGGAACTAGCTATATTGACCAGGATGGCCTCGAACTCAGAGAAAGCTACATCTGCCTCCCAAGTGCTGGGATCAAAGGCATGTGCCACCACCACATGGCCTTATCTAGGCTATTTCATCCATACTGTCTTCCCAAGTGATTCTAAGTTGTATCAAATTGTCAATTAAAACTAACTCTGATTTGACCTCCAAGGTGTTGGTGTTGGCAGAGAATTCTGTCCTATCCTGTCCCGCATCTGTTTAATCCCCCCCAAATACAAAGAAACCTACATTAATTATAAACTGGTTGGTCTAGTAGCTCAGCCGTCTTATTAACTCTTATAACTGATATTAACCCATAATTCTTGTCTGTGTTAACCACTTGGCTTGGTACCTGTTATCAACAATGCATTCTCGCCTTGCTTTCTCTGTGTCTGTGTGATGGCTGCAGACTGACCTTTCCTCTTCCCAGAATTCTCCTGTTCTGGTTGTCCCACCTATACTTCCTGCCTGGCTACTGGCCCATCACGCAAAATAATTTTTATTATGTTCACTGTCCTATTTTCTGGTAACAGGGACAGTATATTGGGATTATAGATGTGTTCCAGTTTATGTAGCGCTGATGATTAAATCCAGGATTTATGCATGTTAGCAAAGAATTCTGCTAAGTGAGCCACATTCCCAGATCCTCTTGTGATGCCTTTGTTTGACTTTAATACCAAGATAATAATGAACCCATTTAATACATTGAGAAATATTTCTTTCTTTTGTCTTTTTCAAGAAGTTTGTGAAAGGTGGGCAGTGGTAGCACGTCTTTAATCCCAGCACTCAGGAGGCAGAGTCAGGCAGATCTCTTTGAGTTCAAGGACAGCCTGGTGTACAGAGTGAGTTCAGGACAGGCTCCAAAGCTACACAGAGAAACCCTGTTAAAAAAAAAGACCAGAAGTATATGATAAAGTAGTGTGTATTTTTCTTGAAATATTTTATATAGAATTCATCTCTTAGTCTATCCAGGCATTGATTTTTTTATTCAAAGTTTTGAAATTGTTGGCTTAATCTCATATTGTTACATTCAGATTTTTATTTTTTAGTTATTTCTGTATAACTGGAATATGGCACTGTGTGTGTGTGTGTGTGTGTGTGTGTGTGTGTGTGAATGTCAGAGGACA
Source organism: Bramus lutescens (assembly GCA_001685075.1). NCBI lineage: Eukaryota > Metazoa > Chordata > Mammalia > Rodentia > Cricetidae > Bramus > Bramus lutescens. The sequence continues at coordinate 25,138 of LOEQ01008878.1, read as the reverse complement.
ACTCGGTTGAACCTATTCTCTCCTATGTATATGTGGGTTCTGGAGATTGTACTCACATTATCAGGCTTGACAACAAACACCCTTACCTTTCTGGATTGTTTTACTAACCTCAAAATTGCATATTTATTGTAAGGATATGTAATAATTAAGTTTATAAGAAGAAATTAAAAAAAGATGAGAAGTTAGATGACCTCAAACATCTAGAGTGGGCTTTTATTAATGCTAGAGAGGTAACATCCTGAGTACTAGCCTCACCATCATCAGGGCAAAGGACCCAGTCACTCAATGACCATAGTTCCAGAGAGCACAGTTCATATTCTCCAAGATGGGAGTTTCGTAATGATAGTGAAATGGGAAAGTATTCATTAGTGGCAAAATAGGGAAGTTAGCTGTTTTTGAAAATGTAGAGTCTGTTGTCTCTATGCAACTATCAGTTGTCTTGAATTGGGGTCAGCTGCTTTTCTTCTGAAGTCAAATAGTTACTTCATGGAACTTTGAACTCAGTTTTAGGGCCCTTGGCTTTGGTGAGTGGGTCCCTTTATTTCTAATATAAAACATCATTTCTATTTGTAAAAATATTTCCAGATTTGGTTGCTCAACGTGGAGAAAGATTGGAATTACTGATAGATAAAACAGAAAACCTTGTGGATTCAGTAAGTATAGAATATGATATTTCTTTCCAGGGTTTTAAAACAACTGCACTTATGTCTAAGAAAATATGGAAGTGCCTTAAATTTTATGCTAAGGTGTTTTGTTTCTCTGTTTCCTTTCTCATATCTATTATGTCATTATATTATGATAAGAAGGGTAACAGTGAGACATACAAAACAATCTCTCAGCAGCCATCAATGAAGCTTTTTTTAAGAAAATATACTCAATGCATGAAATAATTTCCTGAAAGTTTGGATTGAGGCAAAGTTTTTCAATTGATAAATAATTCATTATGTACCTTTGCTGTAAGTTTCAGCTTGGTGTGACTCATTGTGAATCCTGAAACTATGCAATTCCTTTTGGTGTTTATAGTGTTAACTTGATTTTTTTCCTTATATCAAGTCAAAGGTATAAGTTGAAATATGCCATTAATCCTTAACTGAGATAAGTGTGTTCCTGTGAGTTACTTGTTCTGTTCTCACATATTTCTTTATATTTTTCACTCTTCTCTCATATATTAATTACATCCCTCCCTCCCCTTCCCCAGGCTCTCCCCACCTCCCTTCTCCCCCAGTTCCATCCCCCTTCTGTTTCCCTTCAGAAAAGAGCAGACCTCCCAGTGCCATCAATCAAACATGGCTTACTTAATATGCTACAATAAGACCATGTACATACCATCATATCAAAGCTGAACAAGGTGACCCAGTAGGAGGAAAAGGGTCAGAGACAGCCCCCACCTCCACTGTTAGGAATCCTACAACAACACCAGGCTACTCTGCCATAACATATTGTAGAGGATCTAGGTCAGACCCTTACAGGATCCCTGATCTCTGTAAGCCCCCATGAGTCCCAGTCAATTGATTCTATGGGTTGTGTTCTGATGGTGTCCTTGTCCTCTCTGATTGCTCCTATCCTTCCTTCCCCTCCTCCTCAGGACTCCCTGATCTCTGCCTAATGTTTAAGTACTCCAGTCAATTACTGGTTTTAGTCTCTGTGGTCTCTTTAATGATGATTCTGCTAGGCTCTGGTCCCAGAATACTCTGCAGGCAGGACAAGCTGTACATTGAAGGTTTTGTGGCTGGGTTGCTACCTCAATCCCTCCACTTGAGGCTTTGTCTGGCTGTAAAAGATGAATGAGTCAGATTCTGTGTCCCCCATTATTGTCACGTCCACCTCGACCAGCAAGAAAGACTCAACACTCTGGCTCTTCTATATGCAGTTTATTCAGGAACCTTGAACAATCTTCTCTTTTTTCTCCCTGGGAAGGGCGCTTGCAGACTACATACTCTGTGGGCTACCAATCCNTATCACACAGAGCACTCGCTGTCGGGCTAGCGGAAGGCGGAAACCAGCGCCATCTTAAGGCGCGGCTCTGCGCAGCTCTCCACACATTATTAGGAGTCTTTGCTAGGGTTATTCTTGTAAATTCCATGGAATTTCCATTGAACTAGGTTTTCACCTCACCCCCCCCAAATGCTCCTCCCAATTCCTAGTATTTTCTCCCATATTCCGACTTGATCTCTCCTGTTTCGAACCCCACTTGCCCTCAGTCCATCCTCAAAAGCTGTTCTGTTACTCCTTCCCAGGGAGATCCTTGTGTTCTCCCCTTAAGCCCTCCTTGTTTCTTAGGCTCTCTGGGTCTGTGGACCTTAGTATGAATATCTTTTACTTTAAAGCTAATATCCATGCCTTGTTTGTCTTTCTGTGTCTGGGTTACCTCACTCAGGATGATATTTTTCAAGTTCCATCCATTTGCCTGCAAATTTCATTGTCATTGTTTTTAACAGCTAAGTAATAAATACTCTGTTATGTAAATGTGCCACATTTTCTTTATCCATTCTTCAGTTGTGAGACTTCTAGGTTGATTCCAGGTTCTAGTTATTACAAATAAACATGCTATGAACATAGTTGAGCAAGTGTCCTTGTGGTGTGGTTGAGCAACGTTTGGGTATATGCCCAAGAGTAGTATAGCTGGCTCTTGACGTAGATCAATTCCCAATTTTCAGAGGAACTGCAATATTGATTTCCAAAGTGGCTCTACAAGTTTGCACTCCCACCAGCAGTGGAAGGAATGTTCCCCTTCTTCTACATCCTCTCCAGCATGAACTATCATTTGTGGTTTTTATCTTACCCATTCTAATAAGCATAATATGGAATCTTGGAGTCGTTTTGATTTTCATTTCCCTGATGGCTAATGATGTTGAACATTTCTTTGTTTCTTGGCCATTTTAGTTTCCTCTGTTAAATTCTGTTTAGATCTGTAGTCTAGCAGGACAGTGCTGGCACGTGCCTTTAACCCTAGCTCTCAGGAGGCAAAGGTAGGAGGCAGGAGGATCTCTGTAAGTTCAAGACCAGCCTGGTCTACAGAGCTAGTTCCAGGACAACTAGGGTTATTACACAGAGAAATCCTGTCTCAACAAAACAAAACAAAATAGGTCTGTTCTCAATTTTTTATATTGGTTTGTCGATGTCTACTTTTTTGAATTCTTTATATATTTTGGATATTAGCTCTCTGTCAGATGTGAAGCTGGTGAAAATCTTTTCTGTTCTGTGGACTGCCATTTTTGTCCTGTTGATGGTGTCCTTTGCTATATAGAAGCTTTTCCGTTTCATGAGGTTCCATTTATTAATTGTTGATCTTAGTGCCTACACTGTTGGTGTTCTGTTCAGGGAGTTGTCTTCTGTGCCAATAGTTCAAGGCTATTCCCCACTTTCTCTTCTATCAGGTTCAGTGTATCTGGTCTTATGCTGAGGTCTTTGATTCATTTGGAGTTAATGTTTTTGTGCAAGATGGTAAGTATGGATCTATTTGCTTTCTTCAACATACCAGCATCCAGTTTGACCAGTGCCATGTATTGAAGATGCCTTCCTTTTTCTATTATATATTTCTGTCTTGTTTATCAAAAATTATGTGTTCATAGATAGGTATATTTATGTCTGGGTCTTTGATTCAATTCCATTGATCAACATGTTGTTTTTATGGCAGTACCATGTGGTTTATATTACTACAGCTCTGTAGTATAGCTTGAAATCATGGATGGTAATACCTCCAGAAGTTCTTTTATTATATAAGGTTGTTTTAGCTATCTTTGGTCTTTTATTCCATATGAAGTTGAGCATTAATTCTTTCAAGGTCTATAAAGAATTGTGTTAGAATTTTGATGGAGATTGTGTTTAATCTGTAGATTGCTTTTGGTAGGATGGCTATTTTTAGTATGTTAATCATACCAATCCATGAGCATGGGAAACTTTTGCATCATCTGATATCTCCTTCGATTTACTTCTTTGAAGACTTGAAGTATTTATCATAAAGTCTTTCACTTGTTTGGTTATAATTAACCCCAAGATATTTTATATTATTGTGACTATTGTAAAGGGTATTGTTTCCCTGAATTCTTTCTCATCCTGTTTGTCATTTGTATATAGGTGTGCTACTAATTTTTTACTTAACTGTATATCCAGCCACATTGCTGAAGATATTTTTCAGTTGTAGGAGTCCCCTGGTAAAAAGTTTGGTATCACTTATGTGATAATTATCGTATCATCTGCAAATCGCAACACTTTGACTTCTTCCTTTCCAACCTATATCCCCTTAATCTCCTTTTGTTGTCTTATTGCTCTAGCTATAAGACTAGAACTTTGAATACTATATTGAATATATATGGAGAGAGTGGACAGCCTTATCTTGTGAAATTGCTTTGAATTTCTCTCAGTTAATTTGATGTTGGTTGTTGGCTTGCTGTATACTGCCTTAATTACGTTTAGGTATGTTTCTTGTATTCCTGATCTCTCCAAGACCTTTATCATGAAGGAGTGTTAGATTTAGTCAAAGATGTCTTCAGTATATAATGAGATGATCATGTGTTTTTTTTCTTTCACCTTGTTTATATGGTGAATTACATTGACAAGTTTTTGTATGTTGAACCATGCCTGCATCTCTACAATGAAGCCTACTTATCATGGTGTATGATCTTTTTGATGTGTTCTTGAATTTGATTTGTGAGTATTTTATTGAGTATTTTTGCATAAATTTTTATGAGAGAGATTTTTCTGTAATTCTCTTCCTTTGTTGAATCTTTGTGTGGTTGGAAGTTTTTATTTTCTTTTTTCTTGATTTCTCCCTTGACACAGTAGTTGATTCATATGGAGTTGTTCAGTTTCTAATGAGTTTGTAGGACGTTTGCAGTTTCTGTTGTTGTTGATATCCAGATTTAATCTGTGGTGGTCTATTCTTCTGACTGGTATGGCCTGCACCTGAGCAGGGATGTCTGCTAGCTTTGTAGGGGGAGGGTTAGTGGTATCTATCTTTACATTTTCTGTGCAGTTCATTGTAAAAGTGTTTTGAAAACAATGATAAACATATAGAGATCTATTACAGAGTAAAATTTTACACATTTAAAAAAAGAGGGTGTTCACGACGACCTTTCAGGGGTACATGGTCTATCAAACCATATTTGTCTGGAAGTATTCCACAGGTTCTCATCTTCTGT
>LOEQ01008877.1:80940-91988 GCA_001685075.1 Bramus lutescens | reverse complement strand
AAGGAGCCAAGTGCTTGGGACGGATGTGGCTCCTGTATTGTGGAATTAGAGAGGTGGTTCAGAGAAGCAGTATCCAAGTGTCCTTCTTTGGATTTGGCCATATAGCACTGGACTTTCCTGATCTCCCTTGGTACTGGTCTGGTTCGTGGGACATGAAGGAGGAGCATTAGGAGATTCTGTGCAAGGAATGGGGCCTGCTCCCTAAACCTGAGCACTGCACATGTGGGTCTCAGTTCTCTCTGTATGTGTCCCTGTGTGCTTGCAAATCTGTCTCGCCATCCTTTGCTGCCTCCTCTCCTATTTTCTTTTGTTGTTTTTATTTGATCTTTCACACAGGGTCTCACTCTGTAGCCTATGCTGGACTCAAGCTTATGGTGATCCTCCTGCTGTAGCCCTCTGGTCCCTGGGATCTTTTAGGCATGAGCCATGATACCCAATTCGCTGTTCCTTGTCTCCTCATCTCTCTGTCTTTGTGTCTTTGGTGTGTCTTGGTCTGAATGCTTGTGTAGAGTCCTGCTCTGGAAGGAAATTTGGCTGACTTTGACCCCATTCAGTAGAAATTTTTGTTTTGTTTTGTTTTTGTTGAGAGAGGGTTTCTCTGTGTAACAGTCCTGGCTGTCCTGAAACTCTCTTTGTAGACCAGGCTGGCCTTGAACTCACTGAGATCCGCCTGCTTCTGCCTCCCAAGCACTGGGACCACTGTCGTCTACTTAGTAGCATTTTTTAGCCTGGGATCCCAGGAGCATCTGTGCATCTCTTCTTTCCTCTCTAGATGTCTCCTGTGCTCTGGTGAGGTGAAACAGGCATGGGAGGACTAGATCTGGGTTCACATCTTCTGTCATATCCAGAAGGCGTGCTGGTGCAGGCCAGTATATATATAGCAAGTCTGAGGAGTACAGAGTGGGCCAGGGCAATTTAGTGCAACCCTGCCTTAAAGAAAAAGACACCAATCAGCCAGTAGTAGAGCACTTGTTGGACATGTGTGGTAGGTTCCATTTCCAGTCACCTCCCTGTGGGACCTCAAAGAAGCTAATCCCTGTCTTTAGATTCTGTTCTATAGAATCATGTTACCCCTTATCTGTTGTTGTACAGCAAGACACATAGTATTGCCATGAAAAGGCCAAGGGCTGCTTTAGTGCACACAAACCTTCCATCCTGGGACCCCAAGACCAGGAGAAGGGTGCTATATGAAGCCTTTCCCAACTATGAAGGACGAAAAGCTGAGACTAGGGGTTGACTCTTACTGCCTGATTCCCTGGGGCAGTGACTTGGCCCTCATAGGACAGGAGGAGGCAGTGTGTGCACTAGGTTCAGTGGGGCCTCAAATGGCTGGAAGAGGTGGTGCTGATGTTCTCTGGTCACTGAGGATGCTTTAGACACTAGTGGTCCTGAGAGAAGAAGAAGAGTCTAAGAGAGGAATTGAGGGCCCCCCTCTCCTGTTTTACCTAACCAGGAGGAGGAGAGTCCCTGTAAGAGGAGGTTTCTGAAGGGAATTCCTCAGACTCCCACAGGCCAGTGCCCCAAATCCTGTTGACAGAAGAAGCACCTTTAAGGACCCATTTTCTGGAGGTCAGAGGGCGGTGTCTGCAGCCCTGGTATGACCCAAATGGAAGGAAAAAAAGGGAAGCCAGGAGCCAGCCTGTTTTTGTATATGTCTCTTTCTTGACCTTTCTGTTCATATAAGTCCCAGCTTCCACAGCAGCCTTGCCTGCAGTATCAAGAAGGAAGGATGTGGAATTTGGATGACCAGCTCTTTTGCCTCACAATCTTCCCTGTGGGTAAACTGTTTTCCCTGAGCCTTCCAGTTGTGTGGGAAGCAAGTTTTAAAATCCAGAACCATGGCTAGTGTCTCCAACACCCTCGGTGTCTCTGGCAGCAAATTCCTAAAATGACACTTCCTCTTGTTACCAAATATCAACTTTTTACTTTGTGAATGAATTTGGATGTACCATATGCATGCAGTACTCTGAAATGACCAGAAGAGGGCATCATATTCCATGGAATTGGAGTTGTAGACGGTTCTGAGCTACTGGGTAATTGCTGGGAGCTGATCCTTGTTTCTCCAGCCCCATCAACTTCATTTCCTACAGTATGATGATTTGGCTATTTGTTCCTTGTAGTATGTGATTTATTTAAAATAGATTTGCTTTATTGTCTTCTTTTTTTTCTCCTGAGTCCTGGAGTAGTGGATATTTGAAGAATTTAATTCTGTTCATGAACATATTACATTAGAGGAAAGCTGAGAAAATTCAGTTGAGCCATGTGTTCCCGAGGGGCAGAAACGTTATCTGATGACATTGTGTTGAGCTAGCTCCTAGCAGACTTTATAGTGATGTGTGCCTTTGACCCAACATCTGTATTTCCTGGTCTGAATACCAGCTCTTGGGTTCTCTTCTAAGGGACAATCTCATGTGTACTGTGGATCTTCTGGGAATAGGTGGATGCTCTGTATGTTGGAGGAATGTCCTGCCATACCCTCATTTAAGAGACAATTAACTATTAGCATTCTTGGCAGTGAATGTGGATATGAAACCAGTTCTTAAACATTTAGCTGTTTGTTGCGTACATGCCAGCCTTGGTGATAGTTGGATCATATGAAAGATCTGTTTCCATTTTTTTTTTGCAGATCTTAAATACTACTTTGTAAAGCGACTGTACTAATTTTACACATCAACAGAAGAACACTGAGTTCCCTTTTTGCCATGTCCATTATAATCTGACCCTTGTAATCTGTCATTGCATTGACATGGTCATTCTCACAGCTTTCCTGAGGTTGCAAGAAGTATGCTGTCTGCTATGTCTAATCCCTGGGGCAAATTGGTTACCATTCAGGCTGTCTGATAGCTTAAAGAGCAGATGACTTCTGGGACTAGACTAGACTCTGTCTTGTCATTCTTCTCTGCAATATTTCTGGGTTTTAGACAGTTTTTTTTTCTGGGCCCTAAATAGATTTGCATGTGTCAGATCGCTTTGTTCCCAGAACTTGGTTGGAAGTTTAGTACATATTCCCACAAACAGACCCAATTTAAAGCTGAGGCATTCAGTGAGTGTCAGCCTCCTCCTGTGAACAACTGGTGAAGCTGGAGATGTGTGTGAGTAGAGGAGGAGCTCAGGAGTCTGCACTCCCATCAAGGCTGTCAGAGGGCATTTATTTTTACATGAATGGTTAGCTCTTTAACACAGAGGTAAGATACTTGTGTTGATCCTAATGTGTCCCACGATACAGAATACAAGTCAAGCCCCAGCTTCTATGTGACACTGGCAAGACACAGTCACCTAGAGAAAAGGATTTTTTTTCCAGTTCTGAGGCCTTGTGTTGACGAGAGGTGTGTCATTACAGGGCTTGGTGTCATTTGAGGACGTGGCTGTGGACTTCACATGGCAGGAGTGGCAGGAGCTGGATGCTGCTCAGAGGACCCTCTACAGGGATGTGATGCTGGAGAACTACAGTAGCCTGGTCTCCTTGGGTGAGTCTGACTCCTAGGGCAGCTAACTTTTAATACTAAGTTGATAGACGTTTTAGCATATGTGCATATATTACATTCTTCCTGATAGCTATTTTTAAAGATTTAATTGTCAAACATATTTATTATCACACTATGGAGCATAAGTTCTGTGTCCTTTGACCAGGTACTGAAAATAAATGCTAACCATTCCCTGTCTTCCCCACTCCCATGTCCCCTGTGTCTTTGCTCTACTCTTATAACTGCCATTTTCTCTACTTCTTTGAGGTTACCTTAGCTTGCAAGTATAATGAGGACATGTGGGATTTCGTTTTTTTAAGACAGACGTGGTTCATTGAACTTGTGTCTTTCCTGTGCAGACATAAGAAATCATCTGTTTACCTCAATTGTGGAGGAAGGCAATCGCTCAATAAAACTTCCATATATTCCAGTATGGTCAATCAGAAAGTGTATTTGTTCTGGTCAGGCAGCCAAAATGACTCTCAGACAGTGGTAATCCTGACAACTCCACATCTTACTCAGTTTTGCCTTCTGCGGTACATGCAGTTGGGCAGAAGGGGTCTGGATTGGAATCTCTCTTGAGGGGTTCATGACAGTCTTCTGGGGGAATATTGGCGCCATCATTATTGTGGTGCTCAATTTATTTTAACGCTATATTTGTATACCAAGTCCTTTTGTGGACCACCAGTTATTTAGTTTTAAGATGGTGGAGGTTATCACGGGCTCAGAAATAGCGATTTACATCTTCACAAGTGCTCTCCAGTTCTGTTCCTGGACAGTTCTGTTTGTAGGGTGATGCCCAAAAAAAGATGTTAAGATGTCAGCCTGCTTCCCCTTCCTTTGCTTTCTGGCTGTGATAAGGTGAGGTACATCACTCAGCCACTGTGACCTTTTCTGTGCAGGTGATTTTGAGTTTGATGTAATACGTTTTACTGACTTTGCTTTGATGGCTGTGCATCTGGCAGACATCAAAATACTCTTTGTCTGCCTCACTGTCCTGAGGTGTTTATTGTATATGCTAGAGACATCATTGTGTCTGGTCTTAGATTTAAACCTTTGATTTACTTTTGGAGTTTTCCTTTTCCTCACTATGCATTTATAATGCAGTTTTTCAGGTTGGCTTTGAACTCACTTGATTTTGACCTTCTGCTTGTCTTGGCTGTATCTCCTGAGTGCTGGGATTTCAGGTGTGTGGTAGCACACTCAGAACCTGATCTGTTTTAGTTGATGTCTATGTAAAGTTTAGAGAGAGGGGTCTCTTGCCTTTTATCAGCACGAATAGTCCATATTTCTCTGCAAGAGTTACAGATGAGAACTTCCCTCCTGGTTGAAAGGTCTTGAACCTTTGTTGCAAATCAGCTGACTGAATGTATTAGTCAGCTTTTCATCACTCCAACACAGTACCTGAGTGAAATCGTAAAAGAAAGGTTGATGTTGGCTCATAGTTTTCCCAGGTTTTGCCATGGTTTTTACTTGGCCACCTCACTTTGGTCCTCTAGTGAGGTAGAGTCACATGAAGGGAGCACATAACTGTGGTGTGCCGCTTACTTCACTGACACTGAAGAGCAAAGAAAGGGTTCTGACATGTCAGTATCCCTTTTTGGGCATCCCCTCATGGCCGCATTTCCTTCTGCTAGACTGTACCTGCTAACTATCAAAACTTGATAACCATGATTTCAGCATTTGGAATGCTGTATTCTTTGGAATATGCTTCAAATCCGCATTATAACCCTGAGTGGATATAGTTTTGTTTGGGGCTGTGTGTTCTCTTCCGGTAATGTCTAGGTTTCTTTTTGTGCTAGTTCTCTGCTGTGTCTTAGTAGTGGCTTGTTTTGAAGGTAGGTACATGTTGGTGCTTTTTCAACAAGATGCTTTGCTAGCTTCAGGTCTCTTGCACTTTTCCAAGATGTACATTGTTTAGGAAGTGCTCTTCTGTTTCTGGAGACGTGCATTGATTTTACTATGAAGATATTGTTAAATCTGTAAATCATTTTAAGAAGTATGGGTTTGTGTCTTTTAATATTTTTATTTTATTTATTCCATTTAGTAACATAAAATGTGGTGACCCATTTTTGTGTTTTTTATTTCACAATATTAGTTTATTTTTACTCTGATAATCTCATACATGATGCAATGTATTTTTCCATTTTACCATCTGTTATCTTCTTCTGCCCTCCCCATTCCTCTAAGCACACTCCTCTACAGTCTTCCTCCACCTTTCCTCCTTTTGTTGTGTGTGTGTGTGTGTTTTATGACCACTGAGTTTGATTAGGATTCTTTGCATGAATATGGGATTGTGAATTAATTCCTGGTCGGAGCACGGGCAGTTTGTTTTCATGGTTTTCTGAACTGGTGTTTCACTGTGTCTCCTGGGTGCCTTTGAACTTTCTTTGTAGTTGAAAGTGTTTTCAAACTTACAGCAGTCCTCCTGTTTCAGCTATTGTATCCTGGGATTTTTCCATCTGGCGAGGAGGAGGGGGTGACCTCTTTTAACTTCTCAGTGTTTGGGAATTTTCAGACTGGTATTAGGCTTGTTGGTTAATAAGTTTTACAGTAGATCTGGGGACATAGCTCGGTGATAGTTGGCCTGCAGCTGATTTGAATAGGAATGTAAAATTGGACTTCTCAGCCATTAATGTTTTTTGTTTTTCATTGCATACATGGTGTTTTAGTTTTTGACTGTGTGTTCTCTAAGAAGTTTTTCATCTGGTTTCTAGGTTTTCTTTTCTTTTTCTTTTGAGTCCTTTAAGTTTTTTCTCTGTGTAGCTTCATTTACCATTCATAGCATTCCTCAAACGGCGCTGTCATAGTCCATCAGTGAAATGAACTTTCTGCTTGAGAACAATTTTTATATCGCTTTCTTTTTACAGGGCACTGCTTGACTAAACCTGAGTTGATCTTCAGGTTGGAGCATGGATTTGGGCCGTGGAGCATAGGAAAGACCTCACTCTGGAGTCTCCCAGGTCAGTGAATATGAACTGAGGAAGGGAATTCAGCAAGGATGACTGACTGCTTATAGGATATGTTGAGCTGTCTTTACCAGCATTCCACAACTAGTCTAAGTAACAGCTAGTTTTTTCTCTCAGGCGTTTATTTTATGCAGATTTCAAATGGGGAATTCTGTGTCAGTCTGTCTCCTTATTTTTATTATTGAACTCTGTTTTCTTAAATTTGCTAAAAAAATCAATCTTTGTATAGATTTTCGCAGACATTTTTGTTGTTGCTTTGAGATGGGGACTCATAGCTCAAAATGCCCTCCAACTTGTTGTGTAGTTAATGCTGGGCTAAAAGTCTTCATCCTTTTCCCTCTATTTCCCACTACCCACATGTATGATCACACCCAGCATTATCTGTACATTTGTCAGTTAGATACTCTGTCTAAATACTTCATCTGAATTCTCACTTGTCATTCTTACCTTGTTTAATATTGAAGATTTATGTATTTCAGTGTTTAGCTTGATCAGAAATTTTATTAATATTCAAATGCATCTCTTGAAGGGCTTAAGTTAGTGAGAGAAAAATGAAGCAGTGCTATGATAATGTACCACAGTGAGGTAAGGGACACCAAGAATATTAACCTGAGGAGGGGGGAAAGTGCATGAAGTTTTATTTTAGGAAAAGTATAAAGTAAGGCACTGTTGAAGAATTATTCATTTATTTTACTTTAGTGTTATGATTACTCTTAAAATTTTTTTGAACTACCAGCACTCGGGAGGCATAATCAGGCAGGCTGATCTCTGAGTTCGAGGCCAGCCTTGTCTGTAGAGCAAGTTCCAGGTCAGCCAGGGCTACACAGGTAAATCTTGTCTTAAAAAACAAAAGAAAGAAAAAACTTTATATATATGTATATATATGGATGTAATTTGAGAACAGAAAGATTAGCATGGAGAAAGAAATTTGGAAATGTGGTGGCCTAAGGAAAATCAACTGCAGAATATAGTTTTAAATTAGGAAAGAACACATCGGAAGTTTAAGGGTAGGAGGGCAGATAAAACGTATTTTCCATGCTGATACACAAATGCCCAGTGCCAGAGTCACAAAGGAGAGAATGTTTTCCAAAGAGAGCATGAGAGAAAGAGTAATTGGGATCAAGCAAGAGGTGACAGGACAGTATTCATTAGAACAGAAAAGCTATTTTCTCTCTTTTTGATAAAAGTGTGGCACAGACTACACTCTTAATGTCAATCCCAAGTGGTAATGATCCTAATCCTACAACTAGGTAATGACCATAATAATGAGCAGAGTGCCCTGCTTCCACCGACTGGCATTTTTTATCATGGGAGAAGCCTGATACTGGCAAGTGTTAATATAGAGAAATAACTTCTCTGACAGTGTATTGTAGATGTTGGCATAATAAGTTGGAAAACAAATTGCATTCATCTGCATATAGAATGCCATACCAGGGGCCATGCATTATTGGGCCATGATAACTAAGACCAAACAAAATCTCAGGAGGCTGGGGCATACTGACAGTTTCTGTGTAGTAGGTGAGCACAAGACGTAGTCATGGAAACTCACGTGGTAAAACGTAGGTTCCTCAAGAAAGGAGCATGAAATGTTAGGAATGGAGTCTTACATTTCTAGTGAGGAGTATGCCCTTTCCTCATAGACACTGGCAGAGAATAATAGTGAGCCCAGCGTCAGCCACTTGGTTGGCCTCAAGACCATTTCTTCCTTCTCCACTGTACTTTTCCTTGTTTACTGTACCTTGGGATTTGTACTTTAAAATTTTGTACTAAAATTTTTGAGCCCAGGTCATTAGCCTTTCATAGCTGTCTTCTTACCAGAATATGCTGTTTATTGAGCTTCAGAGGGCCTGAGCAGCCCAGAATCGCCTTACTCTTTGCTCTGTAGGCTAATTCTGTAGATACTTCATGTATAGAGGTTTGCTTTCCATCAATGAATATAGAATACTGACGTTTCTGAAGGAGTTGTATGGTGTCTGGCAGACACTCCGAAAAGCTTGAGCACAGCAGTGACTCCTGTATTGAGGTACATAATTTTCATCATTGAATTCAGGCTTGTCACCAACAATATAAACTTTGTGGACTCAGTCCTTAACTAGTGTATAATGCTAACAGGTTAGTGAGAGCAGAACAATGTTACTTCTCAGCCAGTACTCAGCAACCCCAGCAGCCTGCTGATGGATTCCAGTAATAGTGGATGTGGATGAAATTCTTCTCCAGTACATTTCCTTTTTTTTTCTTTCTATTTCTCAGACATTTTTAGTATTTTTATTTTTATTCTTTTGTCCCAATTAGGGTTACTTTTACTATGATGAACTGCCATGACCAAAAGCAAGTTGGGAAGCAAAGGGTTTATTTGGCTTACTCTTCCACATTGTAGTCCATCACTGAAGGAAGTCAGCACAGGAGCTCAGGTAGGGTTGGAACCTGGAGGTGGGAGCTGATGCAGAGGCCATGGAGGGGTGCTGCTAACTGACTTGCTCCTCATAGCTTGCTCAGTCTGCTTTCTTACAGAACCCAGGACCATCAGCCCAGGGGTGACACTATCCCACAATGGGCTGGGTCCTCCCCCATCAGTCATTTTTTAAGAAAATGCCTTATAGCCAGATATTGTGGAGGAATTTTCTCAATTGAGGTTCCTTCCTTTCAGAATACTCTAGATTTTGTCAAGTTGACATGAAACTAGCTAGCACATTTTGACTTTATCCTTTTTAAGTCTTTGATGTTTGTATTTTTACTGTTCCTTATTCCTTTTTATAGTTTTATTTACCCTTTTTCTGTATTTGAATATCTGTTTTTTTTTTCTGGCTTTTTAACCTTTTCTATATTCCTTTCTTCCTTTCTGCATAGTTGTTTTAGCTTTTTTTTTCATTTATCCTACTCAGATTATTGTCTTACTCTTTAAATTTTATTGTCACAAATTGTTCTGCCTGTTTAAATTTTTTCTTATAGTTCCTGATAGTGTTGCATTTGTTTAATTTTTTAAATAAATAAATTTATTTTATAAAATGATCTTTTTTCATTTTACATACCTATCCCACTCCCACTTTCTCTGCTCCTCCCACTCTTCCCACCTTTCCCTCTCTACCACTCCTCAGAGAGGGTAAGGCTTCCTGTGCGAAGTCAACGAGTCTGACACATCACTTTGAGGTAGGACCAAGGCCCTCCCCTCTATATTTAGTCTGAGCAAGGTATCCGACCAAAAAGAATGGACTCTAAAAAGCCAGTTCAAGAACTAGCCTGGTCCCACTGCCACAGGCCACAAAGACTGTCCCAACCAGATTCAGGGGGGCTAGTTTGGTCCTATTCAGGTCCCCTTCCTGTCTTTCTAGAGTCAGTGAGTTCCCACTAGCTCAGGTGAACTGTTTCTATGGGTCTGCCATCGTGGTCTTTACCCTCCTGCTCATATTATTGCTCCTGCTTTTCTTCAACTGTTTTCCGGAAGTTCAGGCCAGTGCTTCACTGTAGATCTTCGTATCTGCTTCTATCAGTTGCTGGATGAAGGTTCTATGATGACAATCAAGGAAGTCATCAATCTGACTACAGGGCAAGTCCAGTTCAGGTACCTTCTCTGCTAATACTTAGGGTCTTAGCTGGGGTCATCCTTGTCTTGGGAATTTCTCTGGTGCCAGGTTTCCCCTAGCCCCATAATGGCTCCCATAATCAAGATTTATCTTTCCTTTCTCTCCCTCTCTGTTCTTCCCCCATCTCAAATCTCCCGATCTCTAATGTTCCCTCCCTTTTCTGCCCTCCATTACCCCCACCCACATGCTCCCAACTTTCACAGATCTTGTCTATTTCCCCTTCCCCATGAGATTCATGTATGTTTGTCTCAGGGTTCTCCTTGTTCCCCTACTTCTCTGGGGTTCATGGACTGTAGGCTCTTATTCTTTGCTTTACATCTAAAACATCTAATCTACTTATGAATGAGTACATACCATGTTTGTCTTTATGAGTCTGGGTTACCTCAGTCAGGATGGTTTTTTTCTAGTTACATCCATTTGCATGCAAATTGCAAGATGTCATTGTTTTTTACCATGGAGTTTCTTTAAATGTACCACATTTTCTTTATCCATTCTTTGGGTGAGGGGCATCTAGATTGTTTCTAGGTTCTGGCTATTATGAATAATACTGCTATGAACATAGTTGAACAGATATCCTTGTGGAATGGATCTTCATCATTTGGGTATATGTCAAGAGTAGTATTGTTGGGTCTTGATAGATTGATACCCAGTTTTCTGAGAAACCACCATACTTATTTCCACAGTGACTGTACAAGTTTGCACTCCCAGCAGCAGTGGAGTGTTCTCCTTTCTCTGCAGTCTCTCCAGCATAAGATATCATTGGTGGTTTTGATCATAACCATTCTGACTGGTGTAAGATGGTATCTCAGAGTTGCTTTGATTTGCATTTCCTTGGTTGCTAAGGAAGTTGAGCAGTTACTTAACTGTCTTTTGGCCATTTGAAATTCTTCTGTAGAGAATTCTCTGTTTAGATCTGAACCCAATTTTTAGTTGGATTATTTGTCATTTTAATGTCTAGTTTCTTGAGTTCTTTTTTTTTAATTTTTTTCCATTCAAAACTTTACACTTCCTCCCCTCCTCCCATTCCCCTCCCG
>LOEQ01008877.1:55255-72312 GCA_001685075.1 Bramus lutescens | reverse complement strand
CAGTCAGCCCTCCTTGTCAGCCACGTTCAGAGAGTCCGGTTTGATCACATGCTCAAAGGACAGTTCTTATTGTGACTGAAGGGAGAATAATCTTCAGTAACATTTTTCAACTCTGGCAGAAAAAAATCTAAATAATTGTATCCTAGGTGACTGTCCTCTGAGCAAAGCAACTGCCATCTTGGGAAATTTGGCTGTGCCACCTTGCAAAAGCTAATCCCATCTGGGCTTGTTGATGGTTTATAGCCTCCTCTCCTCCCCTCAGTAGCCAGCTGCTCCCTATCAACTGGCAATTCTATAGACTGCTTGGAGAAAAGATTTAGACAATGTGTGTATTTATATCTGTATATATGCATATGTGTATGCATGCCAGGGAAGGCACCCTATCCTCCATCTGTGCTGTTTGGAAGAAATCCAGTTCCTGCTGGGTAAAGCTTTCCAGATGTGGCCCATTAGGGGAAGAGAACCCACACTCTTGGAAGTAACCCTCACCTCCCATGCTTTCTCCGTAAGGAAGCCAGATATACTTGGTTTATTTGGAACTTTGTTTGAATCATGCTTTGTTTGCTATTAAAGACCTTAGGCTCTTAGAAGAGGTAGACACTGATTATGTCTCCCCCAGAAGGAATTTATATCAATATAGGGTCATCGTTAGATGAACCCCCAGCCAAGATGAGGCAGTGGCAGCATAATGTGAGTGCTCCTATAGTAAGTTGGATCTTCAGGAATTTGGGGAGATCCTTTCTTTTTTCTGCTATATTCTATAAATCCAGTCTTTACCTTTCCCCATGTTACTTACTGATACTCCAGTAGAGAGAGTAGGTAGTGCAAAAACCTTGTGCTTAGAAAATTCCATGCTCAGGTTGAATTAGGGTATGAGGTACTGATTTGTAAAGTTAACGTGAGATATGCTATATTATTACTATTTACCTTAATATCTTCCAAGAATTTTAGTAATCCACCCTGACTCACTGGAGTGAGAAAATAAGAGGGAGACAAATAAGGGCTCCAGTAACTCCCAAGTGGTGTATTGAAAATGAGTTTTCAGTTCAGCAGTCATCTGGGCCTTGAGTGGGCACCCAAGCGTGTGTATTCATCACTACTGTGGTGGCACAGTGTCTTCTCTTTACCTTTCTCATTGACCTGGCAATTCTGGATCATTGAATGATTATATGGATATGGTGATCCTGGAGACAGCTTTTGGACAAGGAGTATGGCTGAGGCTTAGGAAGAAGTCTCAAAACCTCAACATGTAGAAAAACTCCTTTCAGAGAAGTCAAACCCAAGATTATGCTCTGGTGCGTATATCAGATGTCATCTTGACAAGATTTCAAACCAGCCAGATGTTAAGGTGCCTGAATACACAGAAGTGTGAGGTTTTTACTGTCTTGGAGTTAGTTTCTAGTGTTAGTAGATTAGAGATAGAACATGTCCCTGCTAAACTGAGGAAAAACTAGTGGCCAGTACACATTTTCTATGTGAGACCACATTTCCCCAGCCTTTTATCAGAGGTTTAGATTTGTGATAGTTCCCATATTTTCTTTTAGAGACAAAGCCTGGTATATAACTACACATTTTCCACACACAGCTGCGTACACAAGGTCTGAGAAATAGTGCAAATGATAGCAGGTGTGGTAGCAGTGATGGGGGGGTGGAATTTGGATAGACCTTGGCTGCCTGCCTCCCTCCCATCTTACGTTGGTTTAATCTACCCTTGGCGTTGGGTATAGGACCACCATCTCTTAGCCACCACAGCTTAAGCTCTTAGACTCCAAATTTATTGACTAAATGTAGTTCTTATATACAGCTACCAAATGTTTTGAGAATCACAGTGAATGGAATATAATAAGTCAGTCTATATGGATGACATACTCATTGAAAAAGTGATGGAAGGTGCTAAATCATACAAGCAAGCTTTTGACTGTTTTCTCCAAATATCAGACTACACAAACTGTTCCAGTTGCCAGATACTTTAATCGCAGGGATGTGAGTTTGCACTTGTGAAGGTACTCTCAAATAGAAATACAAATAGATAAATGGGATTGATTCCTGCAATCTAGTTGAACAATTTGTAAATAAAATGAAAATGCTCTAGTAAGCATTGTCTGCCTGTGTATAATTGAGATCATTAATGTGAACATATAGTTATTGTACATTTTAATTTCTTTGTGACTTTTTTGCACTGTGGGGTTTTAACTCTGAACCAGTATTGCTGTACATGGACACTAATTTCTGTATTGCGTCATTGCTAGGAGAATGTCAAATACATTCATGAGCTAATTTTCCTAAATGAATAATTTAAATAACAGTATTATTTTCCCTCTTCCCTTTCCTTCTCCAACATTTCCTTGTTAGTCCCTTGGTCTTTTAAATTCATGGTATCTTTAACTGTTGTTACTGATGTGTATGAATATATATTATACATATTCCTAAACATATAAATACAGCCCTTTCAGTCTACATGTTACTTGTATGTATATGATTTCATGGTATTGGGTAACCAATTTCTATGTTTTTTTTTTCCAGGAAACAGTTTCCTGTTGTAAACATTTTTTAGTTGTCTGTAGTTCTTTGTCTAGAGTTGGTGTGTTGTGAGATTAACCTCCACCCCCCACCCCACTAGTGTGTGTTGATGCTATCCTTTTAAAATACTTTCAGAATTGTATGTGTATGAGTGTTTTGCTTGTATTTATGTGTATATACCACATACATGCCTATTACCTGCAGATACCAGAAGAAGATGTTGGAGCCAAGGGAACTGGAGTTACAGATGGTTGTGAGTAACCATGTGAATACTGAGAACTGAATCTAGGTCCTCTGAAAGAGCAGCAAGACTCTTAACTGCTGAGCTGTCTCTCCAGCCAGCCAATGTCAGTAGTCTTTTGTGTATCTGCATTGCTTTTGTTTCTCATGTTGAGGATGTGATGATTGAACACTTAGATATGTTCTATAAAATGTAGCTGTTCAAGTCTCTTGCCTTTTTTTCTTCTTGGATACTGTTTTATCCTTTTTGTCATCACTTTAGATGCATTTGGCTTTTATGAATTTAGTGAGGTGTACTTGGAACAATACTTTGAATATAATATATGTTTAGTCTGTTTTTGATATGTAGCATTCATAAAATCAGTGCCAGTCAAGATAATTAACACATCCTTCTCTAGTAATTAACACATCTTGTTTTCTAGTAGCTTTATAATTTTTGTGCACCTTTCCCACTATTTCAATTTTTATAAGACAAAAAGTAATTTTGACAAATGATACAATTATATAGATCAGTGAATTAGTACAGAGGAACATATGATGTAATTAACTACCTATTTCAAGAAATTGAAAGTTCATTGTAATTCAGAAAACACTTTAATAGGCTTGAAAACTAAAGTGAATGCTGGGAGAAAGAAAGTAGAGTCAATGGGATGCCATGTAGCTGCCACAGGAGACAGACACCCCATAACCTTCAATAAACTATGAGCCTCGTAGTAAAATATAAAATAATGGAAATGGGTTATTTAAGATATAAGAGCCAGAAATACGCTTAAGCTATTGGCCAAATAGTATTGCAATTAATACAGTTTCTGTGTGGTTATTTCTGGTCTGAGCGACTGGGAAGCAAACAAACATGTTTTGCCAACACCCCATATTTATTTGAATCCCTCCCCGTGAAGTTATGGATTCTTAAAAAATTGTCATCTGTTTCATTACTCCTTATCCTCATGATGTGGCCCTAGAGATTGTTGGTGAGAACTACTGATAACCTAATAGCTGATATAGTGAAATAACCAGAATAAACTGGTAATAAAACAATGATTAAAATTAACCTCCATTCATACACAGATCTAAAGAGGTATTTTAAAGGATGAGTTTGTGCCTAAGTTACTTTAATTGATAATTGGGGTACACAGATTGTGTGTGACAAAGATCCATTTCTTTATCAAATTACTTTTTTAAATCTCATGTTGAGCCATGGACCTGTGAACAAAATTCTAACATACTTGGAACTGAAATGTCTGTCCCCGAGAGAAACTAACACCCAGTATAGCTATGCACTTTAGTGAATAGCTCATACATCACTAAGCCATCAAGCAAGTTGCAGCATGCTGCTCACAAACCCCATCCAAATACTTGGTCTCCCAAAAGAGCCAGAGGTCATGCTGGCAGCATGTCCCAGAAAGCCTTCATTTCAAAATGGCATGACTTTATTTCTGCTGTTGCTGCTGAGTCAGGTAAACTTCTCTTAGAGGAACTGTGACATCACCAGAAAACAGCAAAAAGCTATGGTAAACTCTGTATTTATTTTGTCTACAATTCTTTTTCAAGCCCTTTCATGTTTTACATGGATTTAGTTGGCCACGTGGGTGTCAATTTGTAGTCAGGGTTGCTTGTTTGTTCCTGGCTGCCCAGTCCCAAAATAATCACACAGAAACTGTATTAATTAAATCACTACTTGGCCTATTAGCTCTAACTACTTAATGGCTAACTCTTGCATATTAATTTAACCCATTTCTATTAATCTGTGTATCACTGTGTAACTGTGGCTTACCAGGTAAAATTCCCAGTGTCTATCTCTGGCAGCTCCATGGCTTCTCTCCAACTCCACCTTCCCTTTAGTTATCTCCACCTAGCTCTGTTCCCCTATAGCTCTGCTATAGGCCCAAAACAGTTTCTTTATTCATTAATTGTAATCACAGCATACAGAGGGAAATCCCCACATCACACAGCCATAAGCACAAAATATTTACCAGAAATTGGAATGTTCATTTCTTGTGACACGGCAAGACAATAACCTAAATAGTTTGCGAAAGGGCTTGGAATAGCACCTAAGCCTATGGGTCTCAGTCCTTGGAGAATTGTACAGGGGTATCCTATGACCACATGCATGTCAGATGTTTGAATTGAGATTCACAATATTGGCAAAACTGAAATTTTAAAATAACAACTGGAAAAGATTTGTAATGGGGGATCACCACAACATGGGAAACTATATTAAAAGGCCATACCACTAAAAATATTAATTAATGGCTTTTAAAATGTATTTCCTTGCTCAAGGCCTATTCAAGCTTAAAAATGTGTGTTTATCTTCCTTGTCTTTGCTAACTTTGGAGGGTTTAAGCTACTTGGATAAACTGAGTGATAAAAGTTTTTTGTATTGTTACTACTAAAAGGAACTTGAGTTGAAAATTTATTGTTTTACAAGGCTCATACTTGACAGAGATAAAGTTACAAAGTTCTTTTCCCAGGGTCAGGCATTTGGATAAAGCTCCCATTCCATATACCACTTCCACAGGGGGGGAAAATTCACCTTATGGGCCTGGCTAAGACTGTAAGACTGCTGTTCTGAATAATTCTGCCTTCAATGCTATGAAGACCTGGGTATGACTAACTATATATGATCTCTGGTTGCTGTCATTTTTAATAGATTCAGAAATGACTTGGTCTGTACCCAGATAAATTTTTTTATGCTTCTGGGATCTCTAATAGTATTGATGGCTAGGGCTGTTATAATGTCAGTTTAGCAGCAAAAGGTATCCAGATCCTTCCACTAAGCTATAGACTTTTATTGGTTAAAGAATAAAGACGTTGTTTAGGCCAGGGTCTTAGGAGATTAGAACTAGGTGGGGAAAATGGAACTTAATGCTGGGAGAAAGAAGGCAGAGTCAGGAGAAGCCATGGAGCCAATGCCAGAGACATACATGCCAAAACTTCGCCTGTAAGCCACAGCCACGTGGTGATACACAGATTAATGGAGATGGGGTAGTTTAGGATATGAGTTAGCCAATAGGAAGCTAGAGCTAATGGGCCAAACAGTGATTTGAATAATAAAGTTTCTGTGTGGTTATTTCTGGGTTGAGTAGCTGTAAACAAATGGCCTCCTGTGGGCTCCTACTACATATTCCTTTTGGATTTTATTGTTTTTGTTTGTTTTTATTCTTTTATCATATAAAATATTCCATATGCAGCCTCACCTACTTGCTTTCTTCCAAGTAGCCTGCCAACTTCCTTCTTTCCAAAATGTACTTCCTTTCTGTTTCCCTTCAGAAAAAAAAAAAAACCTCCCAGTGATATCAACAATACATTGCATAATAAGATGAAATAAGATTAGGCATATACCCTCATATCAAGGCTGGATGAGAAAATTTGTTAGGAGAAAAAAGGTTCTAAGAGCAAGCAAACAAGTGAGAGACACCTCCAATCCCATTTTAGGACTCCAAAAACCACCCTAAGCTAAAGAACCACAGCTTTTATGCAGACTTATTCAGGCTCCTTGGTTGTTGCTTTAGTCTTTGTGAGTCCCTATAAGCTCTGTTTAGCTGATTCTATGGCACATGTTCTCCTGATGTCCTGGACCCCTCTGACTCCAACAATCCTCCATTCCCCTCTTCAATGGGCTGTCTCAAACTTCACCTAATGTTTGCCTTTGTAGGGTCTCTGTGTCTATCCTATTGGCTACTACAGGAAGCCTCTCTGATAATGATTAGGCTAATCACAGATCTTAAGAGTATAGTCTAATATCATTAGGAATCATTTCATTGCCTTTTTGTTCAGAAGTTTTTGGTTCTATGCTAGCTCTGTAAACCATCCAGCTTCTTGATCCTGGCCATCTACACAATGTTGGACATACTCTCCAACTCCTGCAGTGGGCCTTAGATTAGATTAGTCTTGGTTGGCCACTCCCACAAGCTCTGAGGCATCTTTGTTTCAGTGCATCTTGCAGGATGGACAGGTTGTGAGTTGTAGATTTTGAGGCTGGGTCGATGTCCCTGTCCCACCACTAGGACCTTGTAATTTGCCTGGTTATGATGATGGCCAGTTCAGCCTCCATATCCTCCATTACTAGGAAGCCTTCCTTGCATCCACCTCAGAGATTTCAGGAAGTTTCCAATTAACTAGGTTTACAAACCACCCTCTAAATGCCCACCTATTTCAGTCAACTCTCTCTGTTCTGTCTCTCTCTGTCTCTCTCTCTGTCTCTCTCTCTCTCCTTCCCTCTCTCATTTACTTCCTATCTCCCTCCCAACCTGGTCCTTCCTGTCCCCATCACAAAATCTATTCTGTTTCCCATCCCAGGCAGATCGATACATTCCTCCTAGGCCACATCTCTCTATTGCCTGAATGTTTATTCTGGCATTATTACTTGAAAGATTAACTGCCATTTCAATGAGATGTCAAAATACTATTCCACAATTACAATGCTTCATACATAATTATGTTTGAATAATGATTTCTAAAACTAAGTGATTAGTAATGATGATATAAAGAGTAGTAGCATATTCTCTAAGATTTGAGATCCTTCAAAAACATAACACCAGTTAATCTTAAAAATGGGAAGTTTCACAATTGTAGATCTAACTTCATAAACTCCTAGGCAAACAATTATTTTTCTGCTGAATGCAATTTCTCATAAAAATATATGACATTCCTCTCTAAATAAATATTCTGAAACTAATGACAAACTTTAAGTCTTTGAGTACCTATTGAAATGACTGATCAAAATATATAATTTTTATGGACTCTGATATGTCTTGCACACACAAGATCTAGAGGAATTCATGGATAAAAGCCTATTCATTGAAGGATGCTGATCATTCCTTATGATGGACATCAAACTCATAGACACTGGCCATCAAACCTACTCTTTCTAATCAAGTAATCAAGAAAGGAGCTGGAACTCATAAAACTACAAATAAAAAGATGCAAATCTTAGATATGTCCAAAACTATTTTTAAAATACGGTTTCAAAAGTTTAAACAGAGGCCCTTTAATTTGTATGTGTTAAATTGTGTGATGAAATAAAGATGACACAGTGGGGTGGGGAAGCTCTTATATAAGGGAACAATGATTAGAATAGACCAGCAGCATAAACCAAGTATGACATTCATAGCACAGTAATGTTCTGAGGAAAATAAAGTGAACCAAAATTATTAATCTTTTTGTGTGGGAAATGTATATGTAAAATTAGATGCTGTACTCAGTTTTGATACCAATTTTGATGGCAACATCTAGAACATCACCAAGCACATGCCTTATTCTTCAATCAGGCCTTACCATGCTACTGACTTTGGCCACATCAAGGTCTTCAAGAATCTTTACAGCCTTTTTCAGGTGGTGCTTGTGTCCTAGACACCAATAGTAAACACAAGTGTGCTGTTGTCTTCTGTCTTCTTTGTAGCTGACTGGTTGATCAGGGGGATCTTAATGATGACATAAGGGTCAAACTTGTTTCTTCTGGGTCTGTTCTTTTTTCTTTTTAAAAATATTATATTTAAAAAACTTTAACTTATTTCACATATCAACCAGTTTCCCCTCCCTGTCAGGCAGGTTCCTGGATATATAAGCCATAGTGTAGCTCCCAAGTGCCAAGCAGCAGAGGTATCCCAGGACAGAATGGAAGGCAATAGTGGATCCCTTGTTGCATATAATAATTATGTGGCTGTGATCAGAGGAAGCATCTGACTCAATAAAAGGAGAGGTGATCAGCCAAATTCCACAGAATACAAGTTGGTTAAGGGTGCAGATAGGATTTATGAGATTATGAGCCCTTGTTATCATTATCCATCTTATCAATCTCCCTGGAACTGTGATTTTGAAAGCCAAAACCACAGTAAGAGTTTTGGCCAAGACTGTGGAGAGAGCCGCCATGAACAGCACCGCAAATGTGCTCTGCTGCAGGATACAGGTGGCTGTGTTGGGATGACCGATGAAGAGCAGTGGACAGAGAAAACAGAAGGTCAGACTGATGAGCAGGATGTAAGTGAAAGCCCGATTGTTGGCCGTGACAACATGTAGAAGAATGAAAATCGATCCATATCTATCCCCATGCACAAAACTCAAGTCCAAATGGATTAAAGACCTCAATATTAATCCAAAGACACTGAACCTGATAGAAGAGAAAGTGGGAAGTAGTCTAAAATGCAAGAGCATAGGAGACCACTTACTAAATATAACACCAGTAGTACAAACCCTGAAAGCAACAATAGAAACTCTTGTAACTGAAAAGCATTTGTAAAGCAAAATTAACAGACAATAAGACAAAAAGGCAGCCTACTGAATGTGAAAAGACCTTCTCCAACCCCACATCAGACAAAGAACTGATCTCTAAAATACATTTTTTTAAAACCTCAAGAAATTAGACATCAAAATTCTAAATAACACAATTTAAAAATGAGGTAATGAAAAAAACACAGAATTCTCAACAGAAGAATCTCGAATTGCCAAAAAATACTAAAGGAAATGTTCAACATCCTTAGCCATCAGGGAAATGTAAGTCAAAACAACTCTGAGATAGCATCTTACACTTGTCAGAATGGCGAAGATCAAAAACACCAATGATAGCTTCTGTTGGAGAGGATGTGGAGCATGGGGAACACCCAGCCATTTCTGGTTGGAATGCAAACTTGTATATCCACTTTGGAGATCAGTATGGCGGTTTCTCAGAAAATTAGGAATCAACCTACCTCAGAATCCAGCAATACCACTCTTGGGCATATACCCAAAAGATGCTCAATCATACTACAAGGGCATTTGCTCACCTATGTTAATACCAGCAATATTTGTAATAGCCAGTATCTGGAAACAACCTAGATGCCCCTCAACCAAAGAATGGATAAAGAAAATGTGGCACCTTTACACATTAGAGTACTAGTCAGATGTAAACAGGAGTAACATCGTGGATTTTGCATGCAAATAGATGGAATCAGAAAACACTATCCTGAGTGAGGTAACACAGACCTCAAAAGATGAATAATGTATATACTCACTCAGAAGTGTATATTAGCTATAAACAAAAAAATACTGAGCCTATAGTTCATGATCTTAGAGAAGCTAAGGAATAAGGTGAACCCTAAGAAAAGTATATATAGATCTACCTGGTAAGTCAAAAATCAACAAGACTGCCTTGCAAAATTGGGAGCATGGGGTTTGGGGGAGAAGAGATGGTGGAAGGTAAAGAAGATGGGAGAAGGGGAAGGGTGAGGAGAATGTGAGGGAATGGGATATTCGGATCGAGGAAGGACAGAGATGACAGCAAGGAATAAGGTATCTTGATTAAGGGAGCCATTATGGGGTTAGCAAGATACCTGGCTCTAGAGAAATTCCCTGGAATCCACAAGGTGACACCAGCTAAGACCCTAAGCAAAAGAGCAGAGGGGGCCTGATCTTTACTTGCCCTGTAGCAGACTGATGAATATCTTAAATATCACCATAGAATCTTCTTCCAGAAACTGATGGAAACAGAGGCAGAGACCCACATTGGACCATCGGACTGAGCTCCCAAAGTCCAATTGAAGAGTGGGAGAAATGCGAGTGTGAGCAAAGATGCCAAGACCATGATGGGTACACCCCTGAATCAGTCAATTTGAGATAATGGTAGTTTATCAACTCCAGTCGGACTAGGAAGGAACAAGCATAGGACCAAACTAGTCCCTCTGAATGTGGTTGACAGGTGCATGGCTAGGGCAGACTGAGGGGTCACTGGCCGTGGCACCAGGATTTATCCCTACTTCTTCATGTACAAGATTATTGGGAACCTACTCTCTTTGGATGGATACCTTTTTCAGCCAGATATAGTAGGGAGGGCATTGGGCCTTCCCCAAAGCAATGTGCCTTATCCTCTCTGAGGATTGGATGTGGGTGGGGTGGGGTGCTATGTGGAGGGAGTGGGAACTTACATTGTTGTGTGTAATGAAAGGAGATAGTTTGCTTTCTTTTTAATAAATATGAGTAGAAAGACTCTAAACAACATTGTTGAGGGTGCCTAAATTGGCCTTCCCCTGTAAGCATACTAATGACTACCTTAATTGTCATCACAGAACCTTAAACCAGCAACTGACAGAAGCAGATACAGTGATCTACAGCAGAACACTGAGTTGAGCTACCTGAGTAGAGCCCAAGAGAGGGAAGAGCAATAATATGAGCAAAGGGGATAAGAGCATGATGATATATATACCCACAGAAACAGCTGATCTTAGCTAGTGAAAGACCACTGACCCTGGACTGATAGCAGGCAAACCTGTAGAGGACCAAATTAGGCCTACTGAATGTGGGGTACAGTTGAAAGGCTTGGACAGTTTGTAGAGCCACTGGTAGTGGGACAAGATTTTATCCCTAGTACTTGAACTGGCATCTATCTATGAGCACATTCTTTTTGGATGGATACCTTGCTTAGCCTAGAAATAGGGGCAAAGGCCTTGGTCTTGCCTCGAAGTGAAGTGTCAGAATTTGTTGATTCCCCATGGGAAGACTTACCCTTTCTGAGGAGTTGATGGGGAGGTGGGTGGTGGGAAGATGGAGGAAGCAGGAAAAGGAGAGGGAGTAGGAATGGGGATAGTTACATTAAATGAAAAGATTGTATTGAAAAAAATTCTTAATAAAAAGAAAGAAAAAAATGGGGAAAAAACCAACCACACTGAACCTAATAAAAGACAAAGTGGGAAGTACACTTGAATGCATTGGCACAGGAGACCTCTTCTAAATATAACACTAGTAGCACAGACACTGAGAGAAACAATTGATAAATGGGACCTCTTGAAACTGAGAAGCGTCTGTAAAGTAAAGGACATGGTCAACAAGACAAAAAGGCAGCCTACTGAATAGGAAAAGATCTTTACCAACTCCACATTGGACAGAGGGCTGGTCTGCAAAATACAGAAAGAACTCAAGAAATTGGTCATCAAACAAATAAATAATCCAATAAAAAATGAGGTACAGGCCTAAACAGAGAACTCTCAACAAAGGAATCTAAAATTGCTGAAAGACACTTAAGGAAATGCTCACATCCTTAGCCATCAGAGAAATGCAAATCAAAACAACTCTGTGGTTCCATCTTACACCTGTCAGAATGGCTAATATCAGAAACAATTATGGCAACTTATGCTGGAGAGGATGTGGAGTAAAGGGAACATTTATGCATTGCTGGTGGGAGTGCAAACTAGTAGAACCACTTAGGATATCAGTATGGCAATTTCTCAGAAAATTAGAAAACAATCTACTTCAAGACCAAGCAATACTACCTTTGAATATATACCCAAAAAATTCTCAATCATACCACAAGGATATATGCTCAACTATGTTCATAGAAGCCTCATTTACCATGTCCAGAACTTGGAAACAGCCTAAATGCCTCTCAACCTGAAGAATGGATAAGGAAAATGTGGTATATCTACACAATAGAGTACACAGCAGAAAAAATAATGACATCTTGTAATTTGTGGGCAAATTGATGGCTATAGAAAACATCACATTGAATGAGGTAACCCAAACACAGAAAGACAAAGATCATATGTACTCACTCATAAGTGACTTTTAGACATAAAACAAAGAAAATCCACACTACAATTCACTATCACAGAGAACCTAGACAACAAAGAGGACCCTAAGAGAGACATACATGGATCTAGTCTGCATGGAAAGTACAAAAACACAAGATCTCCTGAGTAAATTGGAAGCATGGGTACCATGGAAGATGGTAAAATGGGTGGGGAGAGGAAGGGAAGGGAGCCAAGAAAAATATATAGCTCAATAAAAACAGAAAGAACACTACCCAATTCAATTTTAAGGCCACAACAGCTACCATCATACCCAAACTACATAAAGACAAAACAAAGACAAATAATTACAAACTAATCTCCCTTATGAGCATACATGCACACATTTTTCAATAAAATATCTAAAAACCAAATTCAAAAATATAGCAAAAGATCATCAACCATTGTAATATGAGGGCTGGGTTTGTTGAGGTTTCCGTCCTGCCCAGTTCCCACAGTTGGTAAGCCCCCAAAGAAATCACACAGAGAGTCTACATTACTTATAAACTGATTGGACCATTAGCTCAGGCTTCTTATTAGCTCTTTTAGCTTATATTA
The DNA here is from genome assembly GCA_001685075.1 of Bramus lutescens. NCBI lineage: Eukaryota > Metazoa > Chordata > Mammalia > Rodentia > Cricetidae > Bramus > Bramus lutescens. The sequence goes on along the minus strand of LOEQ01008877.1, from coordinate 59,461 downwards.
ACCCATTATTCTTATCTATGTTAGCCACATGGCTCAGTACCTTTTTCAGCAGGGTAAGTCACATCCTGCTTCTTTGGTGATCTGGGAAGGACAGAAACCCCAACAAGCAGGCCCTCATGTTACAAACCATAACAAGTAAACTTCATCCCAGAAATTCAAGGATTATTCAGCATGCCAAAATTGATTGATAAAATCTGCCATATAACTAAACAGAAGGACAAAACCCACATAATCATCTCATGAGATGCAGAAAAGCCTTTGGAAAAATACTCCTAGATAATCAAAACCTGGAGATATTAGGTATAATCTAATCCCTAATATGAGGACATTTCTCAAATTATTATAGGCAGTTTACAGCAAGCCCAAAACCAACAGCAACCAAAATGGAGAGAATTCCAAAGCAATCCCACTAAAGTCAAAAACAAGACAAAGTTCTCTGATCTCTCCATACTGCCTTATTACCATAATAGAAAATACTGAAGAGGAATAAGACAACTGAAAAAGTTCAAGAGCATATGAATTGTAAAGAAATAAGTCAAAGTATCTTCATTTGCAGATTATATGAGCATATAAATAAGTGACTAGGAAACTCCTATAACTGATAACCACTTTCAACAATGTGATAGACTACACAATTAACTCACAAAAATCAGTAGCCTCCTTATATACAAATCATAAACATACTGAAAAAGAAACAACATCCTTTACAACAGCCTCAAAAAATATAAAATATCATGGAGTAAGTTAAACCAAGCAAGTTAAAGACTTGTGTGACAAAAGCTTTATGACACTGAAGAAAGAATTTGAAGATGATGACAAAAGATCTTCCAAGCTCATGGATCAATAGCATTGGTACAGTTAAAATGGTCATCCTACCAAGAGCAATCTACAGATAGAGTTCAATCTCCATCAAAATTCCAACACAAATCTTCACAGATCTTGAAAGGAAAATTTTTAGCTTCTTTGAAAACAAGCATCAAAACAACATAACTAAAAGAATCCTGAATTAAAAAAAAGAACTGTTGGAGGTATCACTTTTGCTGACCTCAAATTTTACTATCAATCCATAAGTAATAAACACAGCATGGTATTGACATTGACATTGAACTAGACATATTGACCAAAGGAATTGAAGAACCAGACACAAATCCAAATACCTATGGACACATAGTCTTTGATAAAAAAATTCAGAAAAACACACTGAAAGAAAAGACAGCATTTTCAACAAATTGGTGCAGATCAAAGTGGATAGCTGCACATCAAAGAATGCAAATACATTCATACTTATCACCCTGCACAAAACTCAGTACCATATGGGCCAAAGACCTCAGCAAAAGAACAGACACACTATCTGATAGAAGAAAATGGGGGAAAAGCTTTAATTCCATTGGCACATGAAAACTCTTCCCAACAGGACAATTAAAGCACAGGCACTAGGAACAATTAATAATATGACCTGGTGAAGCTGAAAAGATTTTATATGGCAAAGATCATTCAGACAGTGTGGAGGGCCTCAGAATAGGAAAATGGTTTTACCAACTACACATCTGATATAGGGTCAATATCTAAAATACATAAAGAACTTGAAACTCTGCACATCAAGAAAATAATAACAATTTAAAACATGGTACAGATAAAAACAGAATTCTCAAAAATAAAACACAAATGGCCGAGAAACAGTTAAAAATGTTCAACATCTTTAATCACGAGGGAATTGTGAATCATAACTATTTTGAGATTTTATCTTACCCCTATCATAATGGCTATGATGAATATAAAACAAATGACAGATTATTCTGGTGGACAATATTTTAGATATTGACCCTATATCAGATGTGTAGTTGGTAAAAACATTTTCCTATTCTGAGGCCCTCCACACTGTCTGAATGATCTTTGCCATATAAAATCTTTCCAGCTTCATCGGGTCATACTAGTAATACGTCTATTGATGGTAAGACTGCAAATTTCTTCGGTCACTATTGAAATCCATGTCATGGTTCCTCGGGAAAATGGTAATTGGTCTAACTCAGGATCCAGCTATACAAGACTTGGCTATACACCCAAAGTACTCACATCCTACTACAGAGACACTTAGCACCCCAGATATCTACTAAAGGAAGAATGGATAAAGAAATTATGGTATATTTACACAATGGAATATTACTCAGTTGTTTTAAATGAAATCATGAAATTCTCAGCTGGATGGAACTAGAAAAACAGTCATGATGGTTGAGGTAAGCCAGATGCCAAATGTATAACATGGTATGCATTCATTTATATGTGACTGTGGCTATTAAGTCTTTAATAAGCAGGCTGCAATCCCTAGAAGCACAGACAGGGTACTGGGTAAGAGAATGTGGGGCAATGATCTTCTTTTTAAAAAGGAAATAGAATAAATAGTTATGGATATCTATGGGAACCTGGCAGGATGGTCAAACAGGGAGATGTAGAGGAAGAGGAATTAAAAAAACAAGGAGGTATACCTAAAACTATGGCCCATTTGAGGGGTCTTGTGAATACTACCACAGTAAATACTTCTTTTTTTATTAAGCTCTACATTTTTCTCTGCTCCCCTCCCCTTCAACCCTCCCTCAAGGTCCCCATGCTCTCAATTTACTCAGGAGAGCTTGTCTTTTTCTACTTCCCATGTAGATTAGATCTATGTAAGTCTCTCTTAGGGTCCTCATTGTTGTCTAAGGTCTCTGGAATTGTGGTTTGTGGGTTGGTTTTGCTTTATGTTTTAAAACCACTTATGAGTGAGTACATGTGATAACTGTCTTTCTGTGTGTGTCTGGGTACCACATTCAAAATGATGTTTTCTAGCTCCATTCATTTTCCTGAAAAATTCAAGATGTCGTTGCATTTCTTGGCTGATATGGAATGCCAAGCTCACTGTGAATGGTGCCACCCCTGGGCAGATGGACCTGGGCGCTATAATAAGGCAGACTAATCACGTAATGGAAGGGCAAACAAGTAAGCAGCAATGTAGGAGCATGTGAATAGTGTAGTCCCACAGTAGCTCAGAATTAAGTCCGATAAAAATTCTTTTTTTAGGGCTACACTCACAGAACTCAGTCCTCTGCACAAGCAGGGGAACAGGAACAAAATCCAGCAGCAAAGAGAGCTGGTTTGCAAGCCTGTGCGTTTTTGGTACTCATGGCCATGTCCAAACTGGCCCAGCATCTCAAAGGCCATTGGTTGAACAAGGTTCCCCAACACCTCCCCCTTTTTATCTAAATAAGAGAGTTCTAAAACCAATACAAAACTATATACAATAAGAACAGATATCAAGTATAAAAATTAGAATTACAAGCAGCATAAACAATATTAAGCAAGAAACATATGATAAATGTTTCAGTAATAACTCTACCCTAAAGAGTCCAAGTCACTGCTCTTACCACCATCTCACTGAACATCTAGTTCTTGACTGGTGCCTCTTTCTATCCTCCTATTTCCATTGACCCCTAGCATTGCTGCTACCTCTATGACCACATTCGTGTACACTATATTCTTGTCACTGGATTTCAAATTGTCCAGTCCTCTGTGCCATGCGTGGGCAGAGAAGCATCAACTGAATAGGTAAACACAAATTTCTTAAGTGCTAAGAATCCAGATGGGGCTGAAAAGGTGGGAAAATAGTTAATAACTGATCTTCCAGAGGACACAGGCCCAGTTCCCACACATATGATGGCTCACAACTATCATAACTCTAGTTCCAGGGCACATGAAGTCCTATTCTGGCTTCTGCAGGCACTGCATTCAAGTGATACACAAACATGCATGTAGACAAAACACTCATATACATAAATTAAAATAATTTAAGAAGATTCCCTCTGACATAATGACCTTCATTACTCTTTTTCCCCCCTCTGAAACACATAAATAACTGTCATTATAAATGGAAGTTTTCATGCTAGCATGCTGAGGCTGCATCCCACTTTAACTTAACATCTGTCTGACAGTTTGGATATCAGAGCAGTCATACTCCTATGTAGCAAATGCTTCAAAGTCTCTAAATTTGGCCAACATGTTGTACCACAAAATAGATAAAACTGACCAGATTCAGCAATTATGCCCTGAGATTCAAAGACTGTTGAAGGATTCTGTAGTAATGAGGGGAGCAGGCCTGCTTTTTGTCTGGCCCAGCTCCTACACAGCTAGCTTATACCCCGAAATAACAACACACCAATTGTATTTATTTAAACA
>LOEQ01008877.1:31617-55204 GCA_001685075.1 Bramus lutescens | reverse complement strand
AAGGCAGTTTCTTTATTAACCAATGAAAGCAACACATAGACAGATGACCCTCCTACATCAGGATTCCATCTCCAGGTCACTTCTAGTCTTAGCACCTCTTTGTGCCCACATATGGTCTCAATACACTAAGGAGGCAATGGCCTTACCCAACAGCACATATCTGTCCATCTACATATGAGTCTTGCGAAAGCATTCCATATTTTGAAATTTTTGCTTTTCTTCGGAACAGAGAGAATGGCATGTACTGAGAAGTTCTTGACTATTAGGCACTCCTAGGGCACAAAGAGGGAAAGCCCGTGTAGAAATAGAACTCAGCATAGTCCAGATTCTCTCCCTTTTGGTAACATTTCTCTTCCTGGATACAATAGATGCTGATGGAGACGAAGAAATGCACAAGTGGTATCCAATGACATTATTCACCTGATAGAGGACTTGAGTTCAATCCAACCAGGGCACACTGACAGGATGCAATAAGACACAATAACATGTGATGTGAGTGTTTGTTTGCCTTGATGTGACCATGCCACAAATATCTAGCAGGTGCTGCATTGTAGATCACTGTACAATCCTAATATAACTTTCCTCTATTTTGATAGATACGAGACATGAAAAAAGTAGTAGCTTACATTGTACTATCACTTCTGGACTCAGAGTGCCTGAAACTCGTGTATCTTGACTTTCACACCAACAAGCTTATACCTACAAGTCTTTAGCAACAAGGGCTTATAAGTGGTTCTCTTATACAATGGTTTTCTACCTTCCTAATGCTACAACCCTTTCATATAGCTCATCATGCTGAAGTGACCCAACCATAAAATTATTTTCATTGCTACTTAATGACTGTAATTTTGCTATTGTTATGAATTGTAATGTAAATAAATTTCTGCTGGTCTTATATGATCCCTGTGAAATGGTTGTTTGACACCCCCCCAAAGGGGTTGCAACCCACAGTTTGAGAACTACTGACTTATCATTTAGTGTTTCACAATTACTTGGACTCAGGGCTCTGAGCTCCATCAACTTGACCTGAAGTCAGCACTCGGGATTACAAATTGAAACTTTGGGAGACAGTACCCTTAACTCTTTGACAGTCTACATATTGTTCCTTTCTATTTGGAATTACTAGGTCATGACGGATCTCTAGATCTCCTCCTGCAGCTGAGGCTACTATATCAGCAAACACCTAACCTTTGCCTTCTCAGTCTTAGTAGTCTGCCATTTCTGCTTCTAGATACTTCCTGAAATGTTTGAAGCATAGGCTAGCTACTGAGTTTCTTGCCCTTTGTGCAATCATCTCAAACATTTCCACATAGGATGTCAACCACAGGGGTTAATACAGCCATCTGGATAAGGCTTCAGTGGGTGCTAACGATAGGTATAATGTAAGTGTTCTGAAGAGCTAGTTCCTGCACTGATAAGAAAATGAGAAGATGTTGCTTACATGCCTTGATGCCTCTGCCTCTGGCTGTAATGGTTCAGAGAAGTAGTTCTTCTCTCACCATGTTTAAACATAAGGAATCTAAGAGCATCAGTAGAGAAGTTCCTGTACAGTGGAAGAAAGCAGGGTCACCTAGAGAATATCTTCAGCTGACATGAAGAAACGTTTCCCAGCTTGTCACATAGTATATAGAGAGGCCAAAGAATCATCTCCCAAGCAAAGTCATACTTGAAGTAAAGCCTATAACAAATTGGAATGGAGTCTCCTGCATGAATCTGTGCCTGGGGATAAGACTTCTCAGGTCATCTGGGCATGAAGTAGACTTGTACTATGTGGTCTTGAGCCGTCTGAAACAGTCACAGCTTTCATGAGGACAGTGTATATAATCTTTATCAACAAACTTTCACTAATAATTATGGAATTGTTTTATAGCCATAACTGCATACATTTACACATACCAAAGTTAAAATATAAACATGATCAAATATTAAAAATAGAGGTTTGCACCAGGACACATATAATATATACAATGTATATATATTATATATAATTATATATATAATATATAATGTATGTATATATATACAATCTTTCAACTTACTATTTTTAGGGGACTCCTGAGTGTGTAAACAAGTGGTCTCTGATTCTTGTGCCTGTTGTTCTTGGGCTCTTTTCCTTCTGTTGGGTTGCCTTGCCCAGCCTAGATTTTGTTTCATCTTATTATATTTTGTTTTGTCATGTTTGGTTGTTATTTCTCAGAAGCCTGTTTTTTTTTCTAATGTGATACAGAAAGGGAATGATCTGGAGGAGAGGTGAGAGAAGGAGGTGGGAAGAAACTGGGAGGACATGAAGGATGAGAAAGTGTAATAAGGATATATTGCATGAGAAAATAATCTATTTTCAATACAAGGAAAAATATAGAGGCAACTTGTTTCCTAAGAAAGAAAAAGTAAATGATATCTGGAATATTTAATTGGTAAGAGAATCTCAGTAATTTTGGTAATGTATATTTATTCCTAATTGAATAAATAAAAAATTAAATTTTATGTAAATTTTTTTCCTTCTTGAGCTGTGGCTGGCTCCTGGCATCCGCTCCTTTTCTTGCTCCTCTCTCTTACCTTGTTCTCCCTCTCTAACCTCAAGCCTAGATTTCACCTCCTATTTATTGTTCTGCCTGCTAGCCCCACCCATCCCTTCTCCAGGCAAGATATTGGCTGTTCAGTCTTCACTAGACCAATCAGGTGTTTTAGGCAGGCAAAGTGAAATAAATGCAGCACATCTTTTCAAGAGGTCAAGACCGTGATGGGGACACAGACTGAAACGGCTGACCTGAGCTAATGGGAGCTGACCAACTCTGGCTGGACAGGGAAGGAACCAGAATAGGACCAAGCTAGACCATCTGAAAGTGGGTGATAGTTGTATGGCTGCAGCAGATGGTGGGGCCACTGGCAGTGGCACCAGGATTTGTCCCTGCTGCTGCTGGTACTGGCGTTTTCAAACCCATTCTCTTTGAATGGATACCTTGCTTAGCCTAGATATAGTGGGGAGGGTCTTGGTCCTTTCTCAGAGCAATGTGTCTTGCCCTCTCTAGGGAGTGGATGATGGGTGGGATGGGGGAAAGGTGGAGAGAATGGGAGGAGGGGAGGGAGTGGGAACTGGGACTGGAATGTAAAATGAAAAAAGATAGTTTTCTTTAAAAAAAAAGAGAAAAAATGCAGCATAAACAAAAGTAACACACCTTTACACAGTTAAAGTAATATTCCACAGCATAAACAAATCTAACACATCCTTGCCTAACTAAAATAATATTCTACAAGAGTCATAAGTGCTCTTTCATGAGGTTTTGTAGGCTTAAGGATTTTGCAATTGGCCAGTGTTCAGTCTGATCATTAAAGATAAAAGAGAGACGGGGGAGGGAGGNAAGAAAGAAAGAAAGAAAGAAAGAAAGAAAGAAAGAAAGAAAGAAAGAAAGAAAGAAAACTGTATAAAATGTATAAATGTGCTGGTTTAGAAGAGAATGCCCCCATGTTTGGAAAGGACTGGGTATTGTTTTGTTGAGGAAGTATACCACTGGGGGTGAGCTTTGGACCCCTGCCCCAGTCATTAGCTTTTGGGAGCCATGCAGCCTAGTTTCAGGCCAGTATATGAGTGCTTCCCAATGGGTCTCCAGATGAAGTTAAAGCCCATGGAGACAGTCTCACTCAGCCAAGATTAGAGGACTTTGACAGTGAAGAATAGTGTTGGGACTGTGTGGCCTGCATGCTGTCTTCTCTCTCATGATATTAATGATTCTCCTGGTGATTTCAGTGTTATTTTGTCAATCATGCCTGCAATAGAAATGATCATTCCTACAAGCCCCATTTTTTTTCCCAAATATTTTCCCCCCAAATCCTTTGGAAGTTGATACTTCTCAAGTTTCTTGTCTGGAGATGCCAGCTGTCACTTCCGACCCCAGGAGCTGTTGATTCAATGCTGACAGAGTGAGAGGCAGATCACCCCCATTTCTGTAAATAGGTTTTGATCGATATTGTTATTCTTGAAAATGTATGCCTACATTTAATAACCTTTTAGTTTTGTAAAAACAGGATATAACTGACCCTATATTTGGCCAAGCTAGCAAAATGATGTGTTGCTTTTGGTTTAAGTATGGTTTGATGTGAGAAGGAGAGATGGCTCAGAGGTTAAGAGCACTAAGAATCTGAGTTCAGTTCCCAGCAACAACATGGTGGTTCACAACCATCTGTAGTGAGATCTGATATCCTCTTCTGGTGTGCAGGCATACATGCAGATAGAGTGACTGTATACATTAAAAAAATGCTTTGATGTAAAATTTGGGGAAAACATTTGACACATTTGTTTTTTGCTGGTGGTTAACACTGGAAGATGAAAAAATCTTGTTACTATAAAAAAAATGCTTGTTTTGATTTATAAATAAAATAGCTGGAGCTATTTGAGGCTGGCCACTCGTGTGAAACTCATCTTTGGTCAGACACTTCATTTCTTCATGCCAAACCCCTTTCCCTGTCTCAGGACCTGAACCCTGACAGCGGCAGGATTGCAGCAACTGGATTCAGTCTTTAAGTATGCATAATATTGGAATTTTTATGCTGTTAAAAGACTGGCTCTAGAGTTGGATATGGCTTCACCCCACTTCTAGACTCAAGCAGGTTTGTTTATTCAAAATTTTCTGTCCTATGTTAGGAAAGTTACCTAATTTTGTTACTCTCTGCCAGAAGAATATCTCCTAGCTGAAAGTCCTGTCCCCAGTTAAAAGATGTGATTGAACTATACAACAAAGATTTCTGGGGTGAGGTGGGGTGGGGAGTATGGGCAGAAATCAACCTCCAAGGACTGGCCCAAAACCAAGTTCCTATAATTGTTCAACTAACCAGTTTAGCTACCTCTGTCCAGATTAAACAATTCTTGTTTAATAAAATATTAAAGCTGAACCTCCATGTAATTATATACAAAAATGTACCTTGTGCTGGCAGTGAAACATGGTAATATGAGTCACCCAGATAGTACTGGTTTTAAAGACATAAGAGTTATGGAGCCACTGAAGCCTGGCACTATATGAAAGGACTGAAGTTCCTAAAAGATCCCAGGAGAGGCTAATAGGAAAAAATTCAGCCCCGTTGCAATAAGGGACCCCCATCAATTTTAGAGATGCCAAGGCCAAATTATGGTCAATAGTAATAGCAGCCACAATGAGATGGAGCCAGCTGGAACCAAGGGGACAGGCTATATATATGCTGCCAAAGGAAGAGTCAAAGAAGTGACCTGCCCCTCAGAGGAACCCAGAGAATCATGAATAAATCCTAGATATTGAATTGTTTATACTGTTAAAGTTTGGTCTTGCCTTGTCCAGATTATGATTGTTCCCTCTTTCATCTCTCTTGAGAGATACAACAGGTCCCCCAGATCTTACCAAGCCTCCAAACCTTAGCACAACTGTCTCCATGATGGTCATACCATTTAGGCTGCAAAACTCAACACATAGACACCACCATCAGACAGAACTAAAATAAGCTACACCACAGCTATGAGTATCAAACACTGAACTCCCATCTGATGGGACAGCAAGACAATGAACTACGCAGTATAACAAACAACTTATAAAATGTCTCTTCTTTCCTAAAGTCTATTCAGACCAACAAAAACTGACTTAAAAAATATGTCTAACCCCTGTATCTTTTCTAACTTTATTAAGCTTTGGCTATTTTGGTAAACTGAGTCATACAAGAAACTGTGATATTCTATAATGATAAACTTTAGAAAATAAAGTCTCTATAGGAACTGTATTTATGGTTTAAATTTTATTTTCATGCTAAAAGAGCTTCAATTCAAAACTATAATTTTTTGGCTAAACTTAACAAGGATAAAATGAAAATTTGTATCTTATAAAAGCCACTAATGTTATAAACTGTTAAAGATGATTAAGACATGCAAGTTAATAGTCACCTTATAACTGGCCAAATTCTTTAATATGTTCAGAAGATATTAGTACAATATGTAATATGTTCAGTAGATATAAGTAGAATTGTACTTATTCACAGGAATAAATTTTATCCTTTAATATATTTTCAAGGTTAAGCCTAAAACAAGTTAACTAAAAACAAAGTTTATTTAAAATCAAATATACTTACTTACCAGATAATGGTCCTCAAAAGTTTTCAGATATATGCTAAATATGGCACTTAAAATGATTAATGGAAAAAATTTCCCATGATAGAAATGCTAGCTTCTGCCTCCGACCCTAAAGTCTCTGAAGAATATGATAGGACACAGACAACTCCACTTGGATTGTGGCAACACTACAGGGCAAAGAGCTGCCCCATACCTTGCCTGCTGCTAAGACCCTGCCAAGGGACACTGTTGGGTTGACTGTCCTACTCTGCCTTGTCAAGGTTGGTCAGTTTATCCACGTTCCACCTTCAAAGGAAAATCTCTTAACCTTCTGAATGGGGTAGCTGAATGCCTACGGTTGTCCTCTATAGCAACTCAAGATATAATGCTGTCCTATATCACAGTCAAAGACCTATGACCTCTGTTCCCCAACTAAGCCATCAAGACCAGAGGAACCTAGGGTAACCAGGCAGTTAATGGTCTCTGTCATTTTAATTGATATAGAGGCCATTTGGTTTATACTTCTGTTATAATTTATCCTTTTTACATCTCTGTAGGTGGTGATGGTTAACTGTAGCTTAATCTATTAAGTGGCAGCTGCCTAGTTAATGTATTTCATATATGGCAATGAAACCTTGCTTTTCTAGAGCTATTAAGTCTACTGATGAAAGTGAAAAACTCACAAATTTACCTTGCTAACAGGCTTCATATTAAAGAATAAACACGTTTCAAATTTAACTTTTTTCTATTCCTATATTGTAAAGAATTTGTTTTGCAATGATGCTCTCAATAATCACCAACTCATATCTAATGTTAAATGATTGGCTAAAAATATTAAGATACATATATATGATATATATATATTGTAAAACTCTAAAACTAAGTCACATAAATGCAAGTTATAAACAAAAATTTGAAATTTTCAAAATTTTAACATTGATCAATGAGAGTTCTGATAAGCTGGCAAAACACTGACTACTATTATCAGTCATAAGCTCATGATTTTAAAAATCCTATGGTTATCGTCTAAATATAAACTTAAAGGTGCTTCTCATCATGCTAAAAACATCTCTGTCCAATCAATATATATCCAGCCCTCTGGACAGAGAAGTGAACATTCAGGCTTTTTAACCCAAATCCATAGATTTTGCTGACTCAACAACATGAATTTACTCTAGCTGTTATACAGACCACCTGTTATCTTCTTTCTCTACAATGTGGACTTCAGTACAGATTATACACAATAATGCTAATTTATCTAAAATGTTTGTCGTTTTTATAAACTTAAGGATTCATAAAAGCTTCAAAATCACGTGAACCCACCTATCACATGTCAAATGGATCCCCAGATAAGTACTCCTGTCATGGCAATCAACAACCTATGTATCCTTAACTGTTGCCTATTCCTGAGGGGAATTTCCAAAAAAGATTTCCTTCAAGTTCCTTAAGTTTGACTTCTGTTCCTAGTCTTTATCTACACCAGCAGAGTTCCACCTGGCTGAGAGATACCAACCAGAAATCAGCTTCAGACTATAAACTGTTCCAAAGTCAATCTACACCATACCAAACCAAAAAACCTCGGACTTGCTGAAAGCAGATGTGAAACAGTCCAGCTGACATAATTCCTGTCTTTTTAGCATGGTCAATGAACCAGATGCATCTAATGAACATCGCATTGCCTGAATCCCCTCCTAGCCTCCCAGCTTTTAACTAACATTCCAGCCTTTCTGGGCCCTGATAACATCCTAATTTAGGCTGAAAAGGAAAATGTTGCTCCTTGTGTTCAAGAAAAGCTAGAAAGGAAACTCCCCAGCAAAGGGGAAGAAATAGTTAAATACCTATTAGTATACCAAGCTCCTTGTCAAAAAAAAAAAAGTTAAAACTAAATAGATCAAGCTCTATCAACAGGAAGATTTGTTAGCTAAAGCAGTTTTACAATATGAAAGGATACTCGACCTGCTCTATACAGAACAAAGAACAATCTGAAAGCAACAGAAAGGAAACAATGGGTACCAGTCCCTGTTCACGTGGGCCCCCTGGGACTGCTCCTGCTTCAGCTGCTGCAGGCTCCTAATACTCCTCATAACGCTACTCACAATCAGGGCCTTCTATCTTCCAAAGTGTTACAAACTCTAACTCCTGACAAAAGTGCTAAGATACTTGTCCTCTGTTGGCACCATCAGCCCATACAATAGCTAGAAATGATTGTTCCCTAGCAGGGATTTGAAAGGGACACGTAAGACAATACGGGAATGATGTAGCAGCTTAACTTGGTGTTAAGATTAGAAGCCATCTTATCAAATGATCAAATAAGTTAATTCCTGTTTTCCATAAAACTTAAGTTGGACTGTGCCTTGACCACTTTTCTGGAATTTGACATGTTCAACACCCTATACCCTGACTTTCACTCTGATAAGATGCTCTCTCTACCAAATAGTTTTGAGATGTTCTGCCTTGTTCCTACTTAACTAAAAATCCCCTGGAAACCTCCTAACCATGCAGTTTGAGGGCTATAAAAATTTTCTGTTTGGGCCTGTTCTCTTACCCCTGCTTTGGGTGATAGCCCTGACAGAAAATAAATCTTGCTTAACTAAACCAAAAACTTGGGTTGGTAGTCTTTACTCTTTGTAATATTTCAGTGAAATTCACATGACTGTTCAGGTACTGAATCACCCTCTTCCAGGAATGAACTCCAACTAATTAGATTGGTAATCCACTAGAAAGTGGTCAGCCGTTAAACTGCATATACACCAAAAAAAAAAGTAACTCATTGGACTGCATTTATATATTTGTATGCATACATGTAACTGTAATAATGAAAAAGGCTATCAGTTTGAGGGAGGGAGAATTGGAGGGTCTGAAGGAAAAGGGTAGTGGGGTAAGTGATACAATTATTAACTAAAAATGTCAAAAATTAAAGATGAAACAAGAATTATTGGCCAAAACTGCTTTAATTCAGATGTCAACTATAAACAATTGTGTACCAGATTTCTGCATTTCAACATGAATTGTTGAGAACAGACACGATAAGTAACAGGTTCTATGTTGGTTAAACACTATAAAATACATTAGCAATCACCCTCTTGGGGCAGTAGATAGCACTTCAGTTTCAATCTGAATAGTTTTACAAAAATACCCATACAACTCTATATGAACATGATATGTTTAACAAAAAATAAATGGGGTAGCTGTTTAATGTGAAAACTGTACATTTTGATTTGAATCTGAAATGTTGCCCAAAGGCTTCTGTGTTAGATGCCTGGTTCTAAGATTGTGGCAATGCTTTTGAGATGATATAAACTTCAGGAAGATTTTTTTTAATGTATGCCACTGTTAGATACCTTTAAAGAATAAGCCTGATACTCAGCCTCTTTGCTGTGTCCTATCTGAAGGATAAAAAGTACTCCTGCCAACCATGATCTACTCACAGTCAGAGAGTCAAGAAACTATTGACTATATGAAACTATGACCTAAAATAAATATGTACACCCTTAAATTGGTTCTGTCAGCTAGTTATCCACAGTAATACCAAGTTAACTAATATGACCACAATATTTTAATACTCTGTGTAAGTCTGAAACTGCAATCAGAATTATACATAAAAAGGCATGCACCCTACCTCTTAAGTAGTATCCCAATGTATTTGTTACACAAGTAACAAATATTCTGTACTTAGGCTGAGTGCCCTCAATTCAGATTTCTAAAACAAAAATATATAATATAGAACATACTTATACTTAAGGTGTGTTCAAACCTGTTCATTAAACTTGAGCATTAAATAATAAATTTTCATTTATGTCAACCACAAGTGCTGCAGGTTGGAGGTCAATTTATGCTGACTGGGAATAACCATCCTGCTTGTACACACACTGAACATGATTTGAAATAGTATTTTAAAATATTTTATTATTTCCAATTAACGCCCAAGTTATATGAACAGAATTTTTTTTACATTGTAGGATTTTAATACAATCTGAATGAGGGTATGTTTCATTTCAACTCCTTAATTATCTTTTTCAGCTTTCTTGACTTCTGCTTGTCTGTGATGATCAAGGTATACGTATCTACTGCTATGAACTCTGAACTTCACATTACCCTCATTTTTCTTGATCTTGACAGATTTGGCATCCTATCACTGAGCTGTGAAATCAAATCTTTCATTTGTTCAAATTTTTGTAACACAGTGATGGTACATTTAGACATACAGACAACAGCCAAAAGAGCTCTAGAAGTTTTCAGTCTTAATTTTTTTAAACCCTAAAATTTTATGCTGGGCAAAAGAGTAGCACATACATGTAATCTAAGCACTTATAAGAGAGGAAGAGCAGGACTTTAATATCAATCAGGGTGTTTGTAGCAAGACCTTCTCTCTAAACTGAAAAGTTAGGGAGATTTTTCCAAAAATGATCAAACAAACGTCCTTGCTGAACTGGATGAACTACCTCAAGAACTGCTTTTATTTTATCAAACTTAATTAGTATAAAATACAGGCTTAGAGATAGCTCAGAGGGAGGATAAAGACACTTGCTGCCAAGTCTAACAACCTGAGTTTTATACTAAGGACCCTATCAGGTAGGAGAAAACTGACTTTGGAGAGTATGTCCTCTGCCCTTGACATATGTGATCTGGAATGCATACACAAGTAAATATAATAAAACTTAAGGTTATAACAAGCAATCTATATGAAACACAGCTAACATTATTAGTGGTCAAGCATTCTGCCACCGAGCTACATCCACAGCCCTCCTAACTGCTTAAATTCAAGTGGACTCATTTTTGAGTGAAGTGATGCCCAGTACCATAATTTCTACAAAATTCCACACGTTTCTACAAAAGTCCTATAGCATATTTGATTCAAATGGAAGTAAGTTATGGAAACATTTCCCCTAACTGTGTTCTTTGTCATATATAGGGTTTATGACACCATTAGATTCTCAAACTCTTGTATTTTTAATCATCTGGATGTTGTTTTTGTAAGGTCTCATGTAACAGAGGCTGGATTTGAAATAGCTCTGTAGCCAAGGTTAGACTATAATTCCTGATCCTCCTTCTTCAGTCTCCCAAGTACTGAGATTATAAGCATGCACCAACACACCCAGCAATGAGTTCCAAATTCTATTCAGAGTTGGGGGCAATTCTTCACCATCATTGGTTTCACATCAAGTTCTGACAGTATGTTAGGAGAACCTTAAGTAGAAAACTTGGCCCTATTTTCTTTTAAGCCATGGTGTCATCCTCTGTTGCCAGAGTACAAGTGACTCTACCATAAACATATCTTATGTTGGGTTAAAAGCAATCACTAATGTACCAGCTAAATTACTTGCCATAGTCAATTGTGAGTTCAATTAAAAAAAAACCCATAAATCAAGGTTCTTCCTTCACTGTTTATTCATAAGGTTTAATCTCTCATGTGGGTACTCCTATGTACAGTATGATCTGACATGTGGGTAAATGTTTCCCAATGTTCTTTACATTCACAGGTCCCCTTACCTGTATGAAGTGTTAGATGTTTAAGTAAAGTTGGCTTTATGGTGCAAAGCTTTCTTGCATTCTTCGTATTCATAGTACACTGTCTGATGCTGCAAAGTGTTACTCAGCAAAGATTTGTTGCATTGTTTGCATTCACAGGCTTTCTCCATGGTATGAATCTTCTGATGCCTTCTAAGATTTGACTTATCATAGAAAGATTTTCTACATTCCTTACATTCATAGGGTTTCTCACCTGTATGAGTCCTCTGATGTACAGTGAGGTGTGAAGTGCAGTAAAAAGCTTTCTCACATAACTGGCATTCATAGGGTTTGTCACCTGTGTGAGTTCTCTGGTGTCGAGTCAGGCCTGACTTCCGGTAGAATGTCTTCATACACTGTTTGCATTCATAAGGTTTCTCACCAGTATGAGTTCTCCAATGATGACTGAAACTCGACTTACAGATAAATGACTTCCTGCACACTGTACATTCATACGGTTTCTCACCTGTGTGAGTCCTCTGATGCACAGTTAAGTAGGACTTGGTGGAGAAGGCTTTCCCACATTCTGCACATTCATAGGGCTTCTCACCTGTATGAATTCTCTGATGTAGAGTGAGTTGGGGCTTTTGGCAGAAAGCTTTCCCACATTCCTTACATTCATACGGCTTCTCACCTGTATGAATTCTCTGATGGTCAGTGAGCTCTGACTTACGATAGAAAGCTTTCCTGCATTCTAGACATATATATGGTCTCTCACCTGTATGAACTCTCTGATGCTGAGTGAGGTGTGACTTTTGGCAGAAAGCTTTCCTACATTCATTACATTCATAGGGTTTCTCACCAGTGTGAGTACTATGATGTCTGTTGAAGCTAGTTTTCCAATGAAAGCACTTTCCACATATTTTACATTCATAGGACTTTTTCCCTCTGTGGATTTTCTGATGGAGATTCACTTCTGACTGCTGAGAAAACGCAAATTCCTCCTGGGCAAAGAGTTTTTCTCCTGCATGCTGTACCTTATGTTTTGGAAGGTACGATTCAGTAATGAAAGGGTTCTCAAAGTCACTACATTTGTAATGTTTCTCTCCAGGGTGTCTTTGCTCATTTTCATCAAGGTCAGACTTGTTACACTTTATTTCTGATATATTACATTCAAAAGATTCCCCCCTTATCTGAGCCATCTCTTTGCCAATAAATGCTGTATCACCTAAAGATTTTGCATATTCACTGAATTTATGAGTCAGTAATACTGCTTTTGTGTTGAAGGATTTCCCTGGTATAAGATTTTGAAAATAACTTTGTGAATTTTCAAACTTGTATAGAGTAACATGCTCTGGATGTTTGATGGATTTTACAGTTCCATTCAGGTCACCTGGTTCAACTTTTAGCTCATCATTATAACTATGAAGATAAACATTCTTCCACAGAATAAGCTTTCCAGGACTCATTCCTCGTGGGTTCTCACTCTTTCTATTCTGATTTGAAATATGGTTTGCACTCACATTGAAAGCCTTCCCTACTCCAGTCAAATCCTTTGATGTATCACTGTCAAGTGCAACTTGCCACACATGTCTTGCTTTGGCTTCTGGACAGAACTTGCCCAGGGCATTCATTTCCTGGAAATCTGAAATGACATTAAATTTATATGCACAAAGTGGACTATCTTCTTTCCCACTACAAAGAATAACACTCCCCCAAATTCCTATTTTGCTTTAGCCATCTATTTGCTTCCTACTCATTTTATCAAAAATAAATAAAACTAGAAAAATATTATATAGTATACCAAAATGATATTATTTTCCTTTGTCTAACTCAATGTCATATGTGACTTCTAAATTTAACATACATTAATTATACAAACTAAGGCATAGTATGTTATTTTTATATATGTATACAACTGAATACTATTCACACCGAAAGAGGTTTCCTTGTTTTGTTTCTATATATGTACACAATGTACTCTGATAATATTCATATTTATCTTTCTCTGCCCAGACCTTAGGTTCTCTTCCTCCTTCCAGATACTCCTATTCTTTTTTTTTAGTTTACTTCATTTTAGGAAAACTAATACCTATCTGTTTTACTAGCCACCGATCATCCAAAACTGCATTCAACCACATTATTTGTTTCGCTTCTTTTCTCTGACTATTGGTAGTTTTGATTTTTAAAACATACAAGAAAATATTTCCAATGTTATCTGTTCATTAGGGCTTGCTTTATGACCTCAAATTTGATTTACTTTAGAGAAAGCTCAGATGTATATCTCACAGCCACTGGATAGTATATACTGTAGATGTCTCTTCAGTTACATTGATGCACTCTGTTAACTATGACTTAGTTATTTATGATAGTAGACTATTTTAATTACTCAACTCCAGTATTTATTTCACTCATGAAAGTGGATGTTGTCTAGTTCAAATTTGCTATATTAATTAGTGGTATATTATCCACTCCTGGAATACTGAAGTCACTCACTATTGATCTATCCAAAACTTCTGTCTTCCTTTGTGTCTAGAAATAATTTCTTATGGAACTCAGCACACCCAATATTCAGTGCATAAACATTTGAAATAATTATACTTTAATGGATTGGTTTCTTTATGAATATTCAGTAAATTTCTTTATGCCTTCTAAGCTAACTAATCATGAAGTTGGCTTACTCATGTGAGTAGAGCTACTGATGAGTCCCTTTACATTGTTTAAGAAACACTGTTCTTATTTTAAATTCATATGCACTTCTGCCAGTGACAGGATATGCTGCAGAGAGCAAACAAGATCTTAGTTTTTATTTTGTTCTAGTCATCTGCTTTAAAGTTAAAAATACTTATATTTAGGATTCTAATTGGAAGATATACATTAAATCTTTATCTTAAAAGGTCATCTGGTTTGCTAAATTAATAATAGTGCTAGCATGTCTATACCCTCTACAATCTGTGATTATTTTATCTCATGTCTACAGCATAGAGCTCAGTCTCAAAAACTAAATGAGTGCCCTCTCAAATCCCTCTCTCAAGTTGAGAGTCCAGGTATAGCACTTCAAGGCGAAGGGAACAATATAACTGATTTCTTCTCCATTGCTGGTTTATTATGAACAAGTTACTTTAAGACAAGGAATGCTCAACTGGATTTAAGCCTTTTAAAATCTATTGGTTTCTCCTGTGTCTAGTTGTCCCTAAAGCCGCCTACATGCTCCAGGCTTCCCTTATGCTTATAGCTTCTGGTTTTCCTCTGCACAGGGAAATAGTGAGAGGCTATCGCTTCTTGGTGCGGTGTGGTACGATGTAGTGTAGTGTGGTGTGGTGTGGTGTGGTGTGCACACACACACACACACACACACACACACTGTGTGTGCTCACATATTACACTTTTGCTTTTCTGGTTTTCAGCTGCCCAGGAGACTTGGAATATTCTCTCCTTTTACTGTATCTCTCTTCATTCAGAGAATCCTAAAGCATTTTTAATCTACAGCTTTACCATGGAACATTCTGATGCTATTTATGCAAATTCCACCTGTAACTGCCAAATAATTGATTAAATAGTAGCCTTAAACTACTCATTCATTAATTTGTAAGTCTGTTATTAATATTCATGACTATAATCAAGTCTTTGTTAGACAGTCACCTATATATTATGTAGCAAACTTGGAAAATACTCATCTCATAATTAAATTACCTAAAAAAAAATGCAAAGCTACTTCCTTACAACTCAGTTTATTAGTCTTTTCCTAAATTAGCACTATAAATGTTCTTTCTCCAAGATCCATATAGGATTTATACTTAGTTTAAAAACAACATAGAATTTATAATCAGTCTAAAAAAAACTTAGTTCAGTAACAACAACAAAAACAGTCTTCTTTGGAGAGTGTATTAGACAAATGTCTAATATACAAGATTAGCCATTTTTAGGGCTGGGGTGGGTAAATTTGGTGACCATATCTAATTAGTTCTCATCATCCTAATCTCTAAATAGTATGCACTGATGTACCTGAGATGCTCTGGTCTGAGGTTTCTCCTACAATCCATGATCCAAGTCTTTGCTCCAAATTGAAGATCAACTCAGGTTTGGTCTTGCAGTGCCCTATAAATGGGAAATGTTAAACTAAGTCAGACAGAGAGAAAAAAGAAAATATCTTCATTGCAGGATATATCAATGATGGGGCCAATTAGCTTTGATAAAGAGTTTACATTCCATTCTTCACTCACCTAAGAACAGCAAGTTGCTGTAGTTCTCCAGCATCACATCCCTGTAGAGGGTCCTCTGCCCTTCACTCAGCTCCTGCCATTCCTGCCAGGTGAATTCCACAGCTATATCCTCAAATGACACCAACCCCTGTAATGACACATTTCTCTTCAGCCTAGGAGCTCATCCTTTTATATGGGTATCTGTCTAACATAACACAAAACTTGATTTGTATACTTTATCATGGCAGAAAGTATTAACTTACCGAAACATGAATTTAATATCAATAAAATATAATTATCCAGTTTCCCTTATGGATACTGAATAATCCTTCTTGGTAGGAAGAATAGAATTAATAAAATTCTTAGGAAAGTACATGATATAGTTCAAAGACACAAGTACAAACACATTGTTGATGTGTACAAAAAGTTAATGTTCATGTACAACAGAATGATGAAGTAAAAAACATTTGTTACTTACATACAGCAGAACTCTTAAATGCTTACATGGATGTGTTCTCATGAACAAGAAGCAACAGAAGTCCAGTTATGATAGCTCAAAGGACAAAAGAGGCTAAGAGAATCACACAGAATACCATGTCTGTGTATTCTCACGTTGTGATAAGTGAAAATACCAGTAAATGTTCAAATCATTTATTATCCAATGATTTTGCACTTAAGTAATTCTAGCAGTTTAATTTTATGGATTTGTTAGCAGTCCATTACATACATAAATAACTGTTCAGAGGCTGGCGAAATAGCTAAGCAGTTAAGAGCACTGGCTGTTCTCCCAGTGGACCCAAATTTGATTCCCACATTCTGGTCAGTCATCTAGAGTTCCAATTCAGAGGATCAAAAGATGATCAAGGGCACAAGCACATTCCTGTCACATAGACATGGAGACAAAATGTCCATACATCATACATAAAACTTTTAAAATTAAACCTGCTATAAAAAAATAATAATTGCAGTTATGGTCATTCTTGTATTTTTTTTTACTAATTCAAAAAGAACTGCTAGGGTCCACGTAAAAGTGACTATTTTACCCATTTCCTAAATCAAAAGGTGTAAAAAAAAAAGGCATGGGGTGCCATAAATTATGTAAATTACATGAGCCAATTGACCATCTACATCACTAACTCTGACCTCTGATTTATAGGCAATTGATGGTTACAAGGAGAAGCATTCACAAGGTGCCAGCCATTCTCAAAGATTTATAGACATCTAGCAGAAAGACATTCCCTTCAATTGTGTAACTGCTTAATAATTACCCATGTGACTATTAAGTAAGTAACTCTAAGCTCACTGATTCACCAGGACTTGAGTGGAATAGTTTTGTTCACCTGTCATTGGTGTTTTTAAGGGTGAATGGAAATTTGATGTCTTCCCAAAAATTATTCCCACAACTAGAGGGTTAACTTTTGTGCTCAATCACAAAAGTATTCAGCACTCTATAATGAGTACTGGAAAATCTAACAAAACAAAAGAAAGAGCATCATCTTTACAACATATACCTAAATCCCAAGAGAATTCCCTAGACATTATTCCAAATAGGAGGATTCAATAAACACAATTGACATTAAGGGCTGGGGATGTGGGTCAGTGGCAGACGGCTTTCCTAGCACACAGCTTCCTGGTTTCAATATCCAGCAATGCCTAAATAAACTGCACAAGAAACCATTTCAATTGCTTTCTAGGTTTCAATAAAACACTGAACAAAAGCAGCTGGGGGAAAAAGAATTTACGACATCTTTCAATTAGATAGAGCCTATCATCAAGGGATGCCAAACTAAGAGCTAAAGCAGGAACCACAGAGGAAGGAAGTTTACTGACTCTCTCCCTCTAGCTTACTCAGCTGCCCTTCTTACACAGGGCAGGCCCACCTGCCCATGAAGGCATCACTCACAGTGAGCTGGGAGCTCCACATCAATCAGCAATCAAGAAAATTCCCAACAGACATGACCAGAGGTCAATTTAATGGAGGCAATTTTTCAATTAAAATTCCCTCTTCCTAGGTATGTCAAACTGACAAGCAAAATTAGTCATCACAGAAAATGTTCACACATAAGAATATGTTCGGACAATAACAAAATATCGAATTAAAGGTACCTACTTTAGTAACAAAAATATATCGTCTCAGATAATAAAACAAATTAAGGTTATAAAAAAACTAAACACAACAATCATGGATGTAAAATTATCTATCACAAAAAATATAATAACTGGATAATGTCTTTATCACAATATCATTAATTTTCCTTAGGTCAGTTGATTTCAATGTTGTTATTAAAAAAATTATACATTGGCAAGATGGTAAAGATGCCCATTAAGAAATCTGATGACCTGGGTTCAATCCTTAGGCTCCATATGGAGATCCAACTCTCAAAAGTTATCCTCTGATCTCCAGGTATATGCCAAATAATAATAATAATAATAATGATAATAATAATAATAAAAACAATTCTTGAAAAATCAACACAAAAAAAGCAAGAGTAGTACAGATTAAATTCCTGTGCTTCCAAATCTAATTCTTCCCCCTGCATTAGTTGCCATGGGTTACAATAAAAACATATAGAATGGGTGAAAGATAATTGTTTTCACAGTTGTGTCAGTTAATAGCAAAGGTTGCAGGTGGTTCTGTATCTGATAAGTTCGCCTTTCCTGATAACCAGGTGACAGCCTAATCAGAGTGTCTTTCCATGCAAAAAGACAAGTAATTTTCCCTTCTTTTAATTTCTTCGGGGAATCAACTGTGCCTTAGACAAATGCTCTTACACTGTGCTAGCACCCAGCCCTTCCTCCTCTTTTGGATAGGGAAGTTCAGCTGTATGGTGTTAGCATCTCACACACATTTGCTCATTCAATGCTAATTACCTCCGATAAGCCCTATCTGCAGATACAGTTGGCATGTGGATTTGGATAGAGGCTTCAATAGAGAAGTTCTGGGGAAAGGATAAACACTTCATCCGTAGCCCTGACTGCCATGCCTTTAACCAAGTGAGATGCTGAAAAAACACAACATTCACAGAAGCCAACTTGGAGCCTCCCTCTGCACTGTGAAAGCAAGTGATGTACAGTCTTCGGAGACGAAGCCGGAGGAGCCACATGGAAGGGATGCACAGGATTCTAAGCAGAAGTCAGAGGTGTCACCCACAAGTTCACATTTTCCCCCTGGCCTGAGGCTAAGAATGTACCACGCAGAGATCAAAAAACTCTTTTTCCTCTTTACTCTAAGTTAGAGAAGTAAACACTCTTATGCTGTTGATGAATAGGTTAGTATGAGCAGATAAAAAAAAAACCTTCCTGGAAAGTTAATCATCATTATAAACATCACCAGAAATAACAAGCAGTGTAAGGATGCTGTTATAAACTGTCTTAAATGCTAACTAAAACTCAACAAACTCTAAATAAAAAATGACACTTAGCCCCCACCAGTGGTGTAACTGAAGTTACATTTTACTTATATTATTTAGGATAACAATTAATTATTACAAGTATTGTTTACCATAGGGAAATAAACATAAACAACAATAGTATATTTCAGGTACTGGCCATTGCATTTGGAGACTATAACAGAGTTACGAATGGAGATTACACACATGCCAGTTTATATGCATAGTAAGGAGCAAGGAACCAGCAGACATCTAAGAACATACAGGACTAAAATCTAAACATGTTTCTATCTCATCTTTATGCTTTAAAATAGTTTAAAAGTTGCCTCCTCTAGTTCAGGCAGAAAACAAATGGGAAAAAAATGCTTTGTGGGCTAGGAATATAGCTCACTTCCACAGCAGGCAGCTAGCATTTGTGAAGTTCCAAGTTTAACACGGTTTTTAAATCTTATAATTTAAAAAAAAGTCAAGTAAGAAAGAATAAGGTGGATTGAAAATCGGGATTTTGGGGTCAGGTGGAGGACTATAAGCTGTCTACAAGTGACTCCAAGAACGAGATGACCAGAGCAACAAAGACAGACTTTATTCTGAACAGAGGGGAGAACACCGAGAAACAAGAGAAGCCGAGATGCAGTGAGAAAGACAAGGCAGTGAGAAGTAGAAGTGGTCAGTGGCCTCAGTTCAAGCAACCCAGAGAGGAAAAGCGAAGTAGTCTGGGGGGAAACAGACTGGCAGTGGCTACCTACACAAGAAGTGGTCCATCACAATCCACCACGGATGGGGCAGCACTCACAAGGTCCCATCATTCCTTAGGGAGTACGGACAGTTAATGAACGCTGAGTATTCCTTAGGGGTGTTGCCACTGACTCAACTGCCCTTGCAACCAATAATCCCCTACCTACACTCATGCCAGCAACCCTACTTAAATGCAGAGGGCTATTAAAAACTTAAATACAGAAAGGAAGAGAAAAGCTTATTGGGAAGAAATATTCAGGGGGTGGTGATAAAAGGATAATGGGGCATTGATCAAAGTATAATATGAAATTCTGAAATAATTTTTAAAGCTGTATCAATTATGTTAAAAGTCAAATTCATGATAGTTAAAATGTTTGTAATCATCTGAGAACAGAACACAATACCCCCTGTGCCCACTGATAGTCCCGCCTGCTGCCCTGCAGCTGGTAGGGAACTAAAGGCACAGAGAGCGCCAATAGGAGCTGAAGTCACCTTGCAGGAATGAAACAGGCCGTCTGGGTCCCGAGTACCAGCCCATCACCCACCCCACAGAAAGAAGGGACCTGGGGCTCAGAGACCCAGTATAGGGTTCCCAGCCTATTGACTCCAGAGCCACAAACAATTCCCACCAATTACAGTCCCTGGTTCAAGACGCTGGCCCACACACTCACCATTTCTGGCTTCCAGGGCATCGAGCGTCCTCCCTATGGAACTCCCCGCACCAGCACGTCACAGGGCAACAGAGTCTACAGCACAGCCACCTAGACCTCCAGAGTAGAGGAGACTGAGCCTAGGGACGCATAAGGTCCTAGCAAGACTGGGAAAGCCTGCCCCCTACTATTCATCTGTCTGACTAGACATTCCTCAACCCAATGCCTTCAGTTGTACAGGAGGGGCAGCCTCTCTAAGGCCCTAAGTAACAGGAGAGTCACCAACCCATAAATGGAAAAAGCCAGCATAACAGGTATGGTGAGTTGAACATCAATCATGTGTTTACACGTCTACATGTATTTCAGTGTGACCTAACAGTATCTTTCAGTGACAGGAAATCGGTACCTATAAATCATCTATTGTTTTGCCAATATAAGCATGGTGTCATTAATTTTGGAATCCTATCTATCATAAGGGGTGATAATTATCTGCACTAGATAACAAGCCCCTTAAAATGCTATTAAATACAGTATGATTGGGCTGACCAGTAATTTAGGCTAGGATCAGGTGGGCTCTTTTTGGTATGTGAACCTACCTGATGGTTGAAGAGGCAGCTGAGCTTCAGAGAGTGACCTGATTGTCATTTGGAGCATCTTGATTCTCCTCGATTCTCATCCACCAGTGCCCTACTGTGGCCTTCCTCTCAGAGAGATAGGAGGGATCTGAAAGAAAGGATGAATGTATTCCAAGTCCATTGCAGTGCAGGTACCAAACACAGCTTCACAAGCGATGTGCCAAAAAGGGAACCCTGAATCCAAGGTTCAGGAAACAGAGCTCCCTTTCAAGGGGACTGTCCTGGTTTATAAATCTGGAGAACTAATGGCGACTTGCTGACATTCTGACACTCAGTATCATTTGGCCGCTCCTTGCAGATGAAGTTTCTACACCTGTTCCATGTCAAGAAACTTCTCCCTACAAGTACTAAGCAGCTGACCTAACTAACTGGACTCTTGAGTTACAATAAAAAAGAGAATGTGAAAGTGGAAGGAGGGCCTAGTAGGGGTGCCTGGGGGAGTAGGAGTAATATGATTATGACACATTGTACACATGTATGAAACTGTTGAAGAATTAAAAAAAAAACAGGTGTATGTTTTGGTTGTGAGTGTACCCTTCAATGGACCCATCTCTCCAGTCCTTAAAATACTCTTAAAAAAAAAAAAGGCCAATGTGATCCGGGACACGAGTCAATTCGGTCTGACTACAAACGCTGCCATGTGTCACCACCAGACAACATGACTCATGTAACTGATCTTGTCCTTTTCAGAGCTAGACAATGAACACTTAGTCTAGCGGCAGAACTCAAGAAACAACGGAGCAACTGTACATTTCTGATTTCTCATCACAGGAGAAATTTGAAAACATGGCTAAAACACACAGGTGTGCCAATCACTTCCACCACTTTTAGTACTCGTAAGTAATTTATGATTTCCTGTACAGATAAAAACAAATCACTGTGCCTGGAACATCCTATTGTGAAGGTGACCTGAAGACATAATTAGAGAAAGCATTTCCTCCTGTTGGAATCTGGAGAAAGATACAGCTAAATATCCTGAATTTGGTCTTTGATTTTTTTCACTAGGCAAAGCTGTGTTCAAACACCTGAAACGGATACGGCAATGAAGCAAATACACACGGCACACTGAGAAAGTTCCTAGAACCCCGAACTCCCTCCCATTCCTAACCCCCAGAAAGACTTAAAATCCTCAAAATTAAAGTTGCAATGGGCCAAAGCATTGGAATGGCTGTAGGGGCCCACCTAGAAGTCAATGTTCTTTCATACTTTCCAGTAGCATGCAATGTGAGGGGAGGGCCAAACCTATTGCTTTTTAAACCATTATCTTTTGTTGACTAATCTGTAAGTTGGTCTTGAGGTAATATAGAAATCTTGGCGCTAGAGACATGGCTCAGCACTTCAGAATACTGGCTGGTCCTCCAGAGGACCCAAGTTCAGTTCCCAGCATCGATGTCAGGCAGCTCACAACTTGTAACCCCAGCTCCAGGATATCCAATGCCTCTTCTGGCCTCTGAGGCACCTGCATGCTAATGGCATACACTCCTACAGATACACAGATATACCTAGAAACAAAATAAATGTACTGCTAAGTTGTATTTCTGTCTTAGCTATTCACGTAGGTTACCTAATCAGTATCATTTGCTCAATTTTGCAATGACTGTCCCTGACTGAACCCAACACCAGATGTGTCCTAGCGAGCATAAGGTAGTTTCCCCGAGCTTCAGTGAGCATGACGAGAAGACAAGGACTACATGAGGGAAAGTGGCATCCACAGACTAAAGCTATGACACTCACTAAATTCAAACAAACACTGCAGAGCTTAGGGTTCGCCCAAGGGTGAGGACCTCAAAATACTACAATTGACCTCATTAGGGCATGTGTGATCATGGCCAGCACTAAAACAAAACTCAATTCTATTGGTATTCTCAGATATTTAGGTAGGCAAAACGTTAACAGGTGTTATTTTTTGTTGATGTAACCTGCATGCTAAAACATTGACAAAGCATTCGTGTGAAACTCAGTAACTTTCTGCACAAAGTTCAGGAGTCAAATGACTTGTTTTCCTCTCTTTTCGTGTTATATTCACAGGAAAGTTTTTAAAGTCTTTGGGAGATTATTTTTCTCTAGACCTCTGGAATTTTTTTAAGAAAATAAATCATACAGTATGGTATATTTGAAATGTACAATGGGGAACAGTTAACATAATGGAAACTGGAAGTTGGTGTTTGACAAGAGAGGAAGGAGAGGTAAATCTGGGTCAAGTGCTCACACGGAACAAGGAGGGGAGGGGCTGGCATTCGTGATTCTGGATTTGGGACTCCAAGGACCAAACCTTCCAGAAAATTAGAGGAAGCAGGCGGGGTCACAGGAAGGGGGTGGGGGGAAGAACAAGCATCCGGTGGACGACAGTTAGCCTCCAGGAAAAACCTCACAGAATAGGAAGAACAAAACCTAAGATAACCTGCAGGAGCCAGGCAGCCAGCGCAGGGTTGCGCTCCTTGTGAGCCTGCAGCAGTCGCCACAG